>PVKZ01001801.1:0-137500 GCA_004027375.1 Macroglossus sobrinus | reverse complement strand
CAAACTATTCCAAAAAGTTTAAGGATGAAGCCTCCCTAAGTTATTTTAGAAGGTCACCATTACCCTAATTCAAAAACCGGACAATGATATTACAAAAAAAGAAAAATATAGGCTAATATCCTTGATGAACATAGGTGTAAAGCCCCTCAAAAAATATTAGCAAACTGAATTCAGCAATGCATTAAAATGATTACACACCATAATCAAATGTGATTTAATCCTGGGAGGCAAGGTTGGTTCAGTATCTACTAATCAATTAATGTGGTATACCACATGAAGAAAATGAAGGATAAAAATCATATGTTCATATCAATAGAGGCAGAAAAAGTGTTTGACACAATCTAGCATCCATTTATAATAAAAACTCTTAGCAAAGTGGGGATAGAGGAAACATACCTCGATGTAACAAAGGATATGTATGACAAACTCACAGCTAACCTCATATTCAATGAGGAAAATCTAAGTATATTCCTTAAGATTAGGAACAAGACAGGATGTCCACATATATTTATTCAATAGCATTGGAAGGCCTAGCCAGAGCAATAAGACAATACATGAATGAATGAATAAATGAATGAATGAATAATAAATGGCATTCAAATTGTAAAGGAAGAAGTAAAACTGTCATTATTTACGGATGACATGTGACTATATAGGGAGAACTCTAAACAGTCCATCAACAAAAAAACTATTAGAACTGATAAATGAATTTAGTAAATAAGCAAGATGCAAAATTAATATTTAGAAATCAGTTTCATTTTTATACACCAATAATGAGCTGTCATAAAAAGTACAATTTGCAATCAAAGAAATTGAACAAAACACAAATAAATGGAAGCTTATACTGTGCTCATGGATAGCAAGAATTAGCATCGTTAAATGTTCATACTACCCACAGCAATCTATAGATTCAGTGCAATCCCTATCAAAATAACAATGTCATTTTTCACAGAACTACAACAAATAACCCTAAAATTTATATGGACCCTCAAAAGATCCCAAATAGCCACTGCCTTGAGAAAGATGAACAATGTTGGAGGTATTGAGCTACCTGATATCAAACTATATTACAAGGCTGCATAAATTAAAACAGAATGGTACTGGTGTGAAAACAGATACATGAATTAAAGGAACAGAATAGAGGGCTCAGAAATAAATTCACATTTATATGGTCAATTAATCGATGACAAAGGAGGCAAGAATATACAATGAAAGTAAAGACAGTCTCTTCAAAAAATAGTGTCGGGAAATTGGACATATGCATCCAAAAAAATGAAACTAGACCACCTTTCTATACCATATACAAGAATAATCTCAAAATGGACTAAAGACTTAAATGTAAGGCCTAGAGTCATAAAGCTCCTGGAAGAAAACAGGCAGTGAACTATCTGGCATTTCTCTTAGTTAATATATATATTTTTCTCTGATATAACTCTTTGGGCAAAGGAAACAAAAGAAAAGAATAAACAAATTGGGAACATATCAAACTAAAAAGTTTTTGCACAACAAAGGAAACCATCAACAAAATAAAAAGACATACTAAATTGAGAAGGTATTTGCCAATGATACATGCAAGAAGGGATTAATTTTCAATCTTATAACGAATTCATTTATAATACAACTTAACACCAAAACAATAACAACAACAACAATAGCACATAACCCAATTAAAAAATGGGCAGAAGACCTGAATAGATAATTTTCCAAAGAGGACATACAGGTGACCAATAGAAATATAAAAAAATGCTCAGTGTTACTAATCATCAGAGAAATTAAACCACAATGAGATATTACCTCACATCTGTCAGAATGGCTGCTATCAATAAATCAAAAAATATATGTTGACAAGGCTGTGAAGAAAGGAATTTTTTTTTTTTTTTTGCAATCACATCTCATGCACTGTTGATGGGTTTATAAATTAGTATAGCTACTACGGAAAACAGTACAGAGTTTCCTCGAAAAATTAAAAATGAAACTAGCTTATGACCTAGCAATTCCACTTCTGAGTATTTATCTGAAGAAATCTAAAACATTAATTTGAAAAGTTAGATGCACCCCTGTGTTTATTGTAGCATTATTTACAATAGCTAAGAAACGGAAGCAAACTACATGCTCATCAGTAGATGACTGGATAAAGAAGTGGCACCTATATATAATAGAATATTATTCAGCCATAGAAGAGAATGGAATTTTACCATTTGTGACAACATAAGTGAACCTAGAGGGTGTCAGGCTAGGTGAAATACTTCAGACAGAAAGACAAATACCGCATGATTTCACTTATATGTAAAATCTACAAAATAAACAAACTCATAGATACAGAGAATAAATGGATGGTTGCCAGATGGGAGGGAGTTTGGGGGATTGGGTAAAAAAGATAAAAGGATTAAAAAATACAAATTTTTAGTTACAGAATACTCATGGGGATGTGAAGTACAGCATAGGGAATATAGTAAATAATATTGTAACAAGTATGTGTGGTGTTAGTTGGGTATTAGACTCATTGGGGGATCACTTTACAACTTATATGAATGTTTAACCACTATGCTGTACATTTGAAACTTAATGTAATATTTACTATCAACTATAATGGAAAAATAAAAACAAAAAAACAAATAAAAACACCCCTGGAAAAAAATTAAAATGATAGTAAATTTTATAATTCTGAAGTAAGTCTAACGTGTATTCTAGCCTAATATAGCTTTATTACTCTAAAGAATTACTTGTTACTTTCTCATATTGCATTATTCAGATCAGCAGTATGTACCACAAACCATAGCCAATAGTTATTGGACTATTTGTAGAATATGAATCATTATAAGAAACTTATGTTTAACTAACCAATGTAAAAAAATATTTTTTTTAGAAATTTGAGGAACAAATCATATTACATATTTTCTCTACCCAAATTCCAAATAAACTATTCTGCAAAATGTTTGACATGCTCAGGCTTCTTTTCTTTTTAGTTTAATACTTTCATTTATGTCGGAGTTTTTATTAGTAGTGGCAGTAAATAATACATTATCCTTTGAAAATGTTGTTAGAGTAAGTGTACCTTATCAATAATGTACTGTGAGAAATCCATTGTTTTGATTTAAAATTTAAAACTCATTTATTATTGATCAGTTTAGGGAAAAAATCAGATTATCTTTTACTTGAATTGTCAAGTACTTCACATAATATCAGTCCTGCATCTCTGGATAGTCAAATGGCATTACAAATGCTGGATCAGCAGTGCTTGTATGTTTAAACATTCCCATCCCTCCACCCCTCTAGGCATTATTCAAAGTCTTGAATATTAAGCATGTACTGCTTCAGTAATCATCTATTTTTAATACTTTGTTTTCATACTTTCCTTTTGTGCGGTTAACTAAAATGCAAAGTTTGCACTTGTATGCAAGTCTGTCTTGGCGAAATAGGAAAATCAACTGTATATTCCCAGTTTCATCACATTCCAGAGAAATTACATAAAGCCTGTTTGTAAGGAAGTCATTGCTTGATTAAAAGTTCATTAAAAGAAAGTACACATTGTAATTTTAAGAGAATTATTGGAATAAGAGATTAGAACTGGTGTTGCTAGTAGACAAACAATATCTATCTATCATGGTAGTTCAGTTTAAGCCAAAAAGAAAAGGGAGAAGACAGGGAGTGTTATATTTTTGATTGCTTATGATGTTCAAGGTTCATTCCGTAAATTAATTAATTGCAATAACACCTGGAGATACATAGAATTCAGAATCCAAACTTTTTTTTGGATTTCTTTCTGAAATTAGACTATTAGGACCAGAGCTAGGTTCTTCAATTTACTATTTGAGTCTCTGAAATTCATTTAATGCTATATTCCTTAACTTCCTCATCTGCCAAATGTAAATGCAATAGAAAATGATAGTTCCTATCTAAGGGCTTTGGCAAATATTAAACGTAATCATATACACATATAAAACTATTAGTATGGAAGCTAGAATATGGTCAGCACTCAATATATGTTAGCTCTTCTCTTTCCTACAGAGAAGTGAGTATTTTCTCAAATTATCAGAGTATTTTGTAGCTCAGAGAGAATAAATCACTTGATCTAGATTCAACAGAAAATAGCAGAGCCAGGTCTTGAATACAGATACATTGGGCTCAAAGCTCTTTCCACTGTGGTCCTGGCTCCTCTCGGATTTGATCAGGTGGAGAAGAAATCTCACCTCACATTCCATGTGTACCAGCTGCTTGGAGTGATGCTGATTCTTTCTTATCGCTTAAATGTAAACTTTGTAAATCACTACTGTTATTGGAATAACCATTGTATCTCTTATTTCAGTCTGCTTTGTTTACTTTTATTATGACTTGTAAATTCTAGATGAAGAGGTAGTAATAGAATAGCATGAAAACTTGAAGGGATTGTTTTAGGTTGAATTAGTTTGAAATGGGATATTTCCCAACTGTTGTCCACTGAAGTTGTTGAAAGTAAGAAAGATTAAAACAAATGAATTGATTATTCTTCATGATTACTCCACTTTGACAATATCAGCAGAATCAATCTTAGCTCAGAGAGGATTCCAGTGTTTCTTAAAGTTAACCTATATAGGAATCATCTGGATGCTTGATAATTTGTATACTGATTCTTAAGGTTTTGATACTACTTGTATCGGTAGAGATTGGGACTCTTCACACTTATAAACACTTAAGGTTACTTGTATGAGGGTGATCTAGATACAAAATTTTATCTTATCTCTCTAGATGATGCTGACTGTAGCAGTGATAAGCAGATGCCCAGTACCAGCATATTACCCAATAACCCAAACTGGTATTGCCCAATACTCAATGATGATCCTCAGTCCTTTGGTATTTGTTAACATCTCTCTTTGGTATTTGAGCCAAGAACTTGTTCATTTTTCCTAATTATATGGGTTTTTCCTTTATTATTTATTATAATCAAGATTTCATTGAGAAATAATATCGATTTTCTTTGAGTAACTTTTACCTTAAATTCTAGCATCTGCCTTGACTTTATAGAAGTATGATTAAAGGAGATCTTTATAAAAATGATCAGTAATTTGTGAAATATTATATTTAAGCAAAATTTTTTAATTTCTACTTAATTAGAAAATATATATCCATGGCAGTTAATTTAGATTACTCAGAACTCTATAACTGTGTTTTTTTATATACAAGTTTATGATATAATGACTAGATATTAGTTAGTTATAATGGAAAATGTTCAGGAGTGTCCATGAAATATGATGCATGTTTATATTATATGCCCCCAAAACTCTAATTTTTTTTCCTCTGGATATCATATTGCCTACTTGTTCCTTAGAATGTGGCTCCAGAGCTTGACATATTACAGCTGTGATCTCAATGAGAATAACAGCACAACTGTATATACTCCACTGTGTTCTCATAAACTTTCTAAACCACGTCTTAATGTTTCTGTCCCAGTGATCTGAGAGGTCAGTCATGCTCACATTCTCAAAAGAGTTTAAAATTTTGTTGTCTACCCATCAAAACTCACTACAATTTTAATGCAATTAGCAAGCAAAAGAAACATAGTGACATCACCTTATTTATTTGACTAACTCAAATACTCTGTTGATGCTGTATACTGAACATCAATAATGAGTTCATGCAGAGCCTCAGGGTTGGGCTATTGCTTTAAGCTTTTACAACTTTTTCTTTTTCAATTGCTTATTAGTTCATGCATAGCAAGCCCATGCTGGAATAACTATAAAGTTTGCTTTTTGTGAGAGCAGCTCTTACTTGGTTCTAGACACTAGAATACTGACTCCTGAAGCTGAGTATACCCAGTGTCTTAGGTCAGGCCTGGAAAGAGCGCTTCAGAGAAGATTTCTTTTGAAAGTGCTTTTTTTTTAAAAGAGTGCTCTCAGGAAAAATCTAGAAGGGATGAAGGAAGAGGCGAGGAGAGGAAAACAACCTAGGCAGAGATGTGGTTTCCAGAGTCCATCTTCAATCACATATCACAGGAAATTGTGGTGATAAATTGTTTCACAGATGTCCCACTTAGAGATAAGTAGGCAAGACTGCTATATTACATCAGTCACTCTGGCTATGGATCCCCTTGGCGATGTGAGGTGTATAATCTCCCAATGTCCCAGACATTTCTTGGCATTACCAGCACAGGGCATTGGAGAAGGTGAGTACAAATATTAGCCATTAGCAATCAACACCAAAAATGGCTGGGGAGTGGAGATATCATTCTGATAAAGTGGATTCCATTGAGTAATCAACAACATCTACTTCACTCAGCCATATAACAATCAGAGAACCTTATGGGGGTTATTTATGGCCAGGCTTCATGAATATAAGAACAAAGAATTGAGAAAGGATGACTGAAAATATAAGAAAAATTATCTAAAATTCAAATTATATTTTTATGGGAAGCTTAAAATGCCAATTGCAGAAATTTCTCAGTATCTCATATTGCAGTTGCTTAATGATCACACACTACATTTGGAGCCTTCATTTGTAATCTAAGCAATGATGTCTGTGTCCATGCAAAGCTCAATTTTTAGAATCTGTTCTTTCTGTTTCTCAGCATAAACAGTGAAATAATTATTACAGTTTTCACATACATACTCAGTAAGCCTCCGTAGTTCTAATTCCTGCCTCTTTGATCAGTACCCATCGTTTTCTCAGACTTATTTATAGACACTGAAGGAGAATTCTGATTCTTTCTGGTAGTATGTGAAAAGGCAACATATTCTAGATTAAAAATAATTTATTTTAGCAGAGAATCAATTTAGCAAAGAGTCACATCCTGTTCACATACAGATGACTGCTTTGTGATCAACATGGAGTTTTATGGTTGAACATTCTTTAAAGAGACTCTCTTTGCAAATTATGATCACAGTTGTGGTGGATAACACTGCTGTTCTTCAATATATGGTTTTCATCTACATCTGATTTTATGGGAGGATTTGAGTTTCCCACTTCTCAAACTTGTATGTATAATCACATGATTCACTTTTAAACAGTACAAGTTATACACATCAATTTCAGGTGGAAGCATTTCATTATTGGTGCCGAAGTCTCTCAACTCTGCTTTCCCTGAAACAATGTTTGTGGAAGCAGGCATTCACGTAGAGGTAGCCAAGGATGCTGAGATAACATGTAAAGGACAGCTGGTCTGGAGAATCATCTGGACCAACCATTAACATTACATGAGGCAGCCATTTGTTTTGACATGTTTTGCGCTGACAATTTACAAATTAGGAACCTGAACTGCTAGGAAGTTTTATGATTTTACTAAAAAAAAAAAAAAAAGATTTGGAAACCTAATTTTATCTAAGTTTAGGACAACTTTCTAACACTTGTAAAATAGAAATAAAAAGTCTGTATTGCCTCCTTCTAATAGATGTAATGATGTGATAATGATATTTCGGTGTAATGAAGACTGTCACTGAAGATACATGACCATTGGATCTTCATATCTTCCTAAATACCAGTAATTTTTTTCTCAAGAAGAATTTGAAAATGTTTCAGAATATGTAGGGAAAAAAACACATTATCAATGCATTCTCAGTTCTATAGAACTAAATATCCTGGATTGCAAATGCAATTCAAATCAAAATTACAGAATTTAGAATTAGAAGAATAATAAAACCACGATTGCCTCTTTCTGAGTTGCTAGTCTTGTATTATTGCCATCACTATGTATCAACTTTCTTAACTAGTTACATATTATAAAATTTAATCTTCATCAAAAAATTATAATTCAGATATTACTGTTAACAATTTTGCAGTTGGGGAAGCAATCAGAAAGGTAAATGAGATCATTTACTTCTATCTGCTCAAGTTTTTTGAGTTTCTGTGGGAGATTTAAATAAATTTCATCTGACCTGCCCTAATAAAAGACTTTAACTTGTCCCATAGCTTAACTACTCACATACCCCTTAACTGCTTCTTTACTTATTTTTTTCATATGAATTTAAGGATAATAGTATCTCTCATAGGTTTGTTGTGAGCATGAAATGAAATGACCCATATGAAAATATTTGCATGTTAAAAGAACTCATAAAAGACAATATACTTTTCTTATTATTACTACAAATAATTATAAGGATACTAGAAAGATTATTACAAATTTGTGCCACCTACTTGATTCTACTATGTCATATACTATTTCTTTTAAAAGAGTAGTGGTTTTTAAACATCTATCTTACATGTAATTATATAGTGCACATGTATAAGTGTTGAGTTAACTGTTGTGGTAGTTTTTTTTTTTTTTAAGTATATCTCCAGCAAATAGCTGCTTAGCTCATTGAGACAAAATTAAAAATGTATATGTGAGCCCTCGATACTCAGAATATAGCTCATAGTTAAATACATTGGACTGCTTAAAATTTAAAAAAATGCAATTATCTTTTTTTTGGCAATTTGAATATTTTCTGGATTGTTGGCAGATATAAAATGGTTTCCAATAGTACTTTTTACTAAATTCTATTAAAATTGAAATATGAATGTTATGTTATTTTCCTCTTTTTTTTTTTATTATATCTCTCTTCCAATTTCCTCCTGGAATATACATACTCCTGAAAAATGGAGTCATTAGTCAATTTCAAAACTTTGTAATACTGTTAGATAACTGGAAAATCTGTACTTACAATTATATGAAGTAAAACAATTTAAAAATGTTCATCATACACACACATACACACACACACACACAAATGCATGATTGCATTTCTATTAAGTCATCCATGCAAATTACAGTTAAAATTTGAAGTTTATATGAAGGATTACTTATTGACAGTGATAGTGGCAAAACAATTTAGAATATAAAAATATTTTTTTAATTTAAAAATATTAGAAGGAAAAATGATAAAATAAATATAAATAACAACACTATGATAAACATAGTGTAAGATTTATATGCATGTTCATTGGACACGTGCATATTGGGCATCTGCTAAATATTAGGCATTGTGCTCAGGAATCAGATATAATAGTAAACAAAACAAACAAAGCCCTTTGATTTACAGAATTCATATTATAGTAAGTGAGCTAGACAGTAAACAAATAACCATGCTAAAGGGTGATCAATACTCTAAAGGAAAATAAAGCACAATAAAGGGATGAGATTTATGGCACTGCTAATTTATATAGGATTGTATATCAGTTACAGTTTTTGCCAGAGCCAGATGACACATTCAAATTGGGATAATTGAAGGTAATTTAATAAAATGACTATTTGTAACCATGTAGACTGGGTGTAGGGTGCTCTGAAAAAATGGTTTCATATTCTGGAGATTGTAATGGTTGATACATTACCACACCAGGCCTAGAGAGGTCCAGATTAGAATCTGAACTATAGAGAGAAAGTTTTTGGACAGAGCCAACTAACAAGGTACTGTGACTTTATTAGTGACTCCCACAAGAAGAGAGCAGAGAAATTAATATGCCAAACTAACATTCCTTCCTCTTTCTAGTTTTTAGTTGGCACTCTCCAGTGGACAAACACTATAAAAAATAAAAGGATATGGAAGTTCATCAATACTGTGGATATTAACCACCATAGGAGGACACAGAGTAGGATAAAAGAAGGGTTCTAGAGAGGGAAACAGAAGATAGCGACAGTGGTGGTCAAGGCAGCCATCCCAGAGCGGTGATAGGTAAGAAGAAACCTGAATTAGATTAAAACAAGTAAACAACAACAACAACAACAAAAACAAACAAAACCAGAGACCTTTCTTGACAGTCATCTGGAAGAAACTCTTTCAAGACTGAAAAAGTTTCTAACTTCTTGAGCATATCATTTCCCAAAGAACATTTTACATTTCATAAAAATCTATCTGTCTTTATTTATATTTGTCAATCTATTAGAGTCTGCCTCCAAACTTCAATGATTTCTCATGACTATTTGAACTATGGTGACCAAAATTTTATAAATCTAAACCAAAAATGTCTTCACTTAGCCTTTGTTTCTCTGAGTTATTCCACATAATTGACACTATTTTCTTTATTTTCCCCTTTGAAACTATATTCTTCCTGTACTCTCATTGCTTTGCTCCTGGCTGTCCCCCTACCTCTCTACCATATTTCTATTTTGTTATCTCTTCAAAAGATTCCACACTTGGACTATTCTTATTTTGTTTTTCACTTATTTTGTATTATCATCCATTTTTTTTCCCTTCTCTTGTCACCTATTTGGTGAATCAGAAATATATAACTTGAGTACAGGATTCTTACAAAGGAGTAAGATTGCCCTTTAAAATTTCTTGCTTGATCAGTAGCCCCCAGTATTTCTACAGTGGAACTAACCATCATCCTTTTTTTGTTTGTTCCCAAGTCCAGTGAAAGGTAGCATCATTTTCAAAATGCTCAAAATCTCTGTATCACTTTCAAATTCTCTCTATTCTCAAGTTAGTGGTGGTTAATTTTATGTGTCAACTAACTCTTAGGAAACAGAATCTATATATCTTAATCATGAATTTTCCAGCCTCCAGAACTGTGAGAAATAAAATGTTGTTGTTTATATACTGGGATACTTAACCAGGTGGTGACTCTAATTGTGGTGACTCTAATCAGATATAGTTTCATTGTTTGGGCAAATTAACACATCCCTTGGTACCTGATGTGTAGCTATTGATCTGGCAAATATGTTTTTCTCCATTTCTCTCAATAAAGTCCACCAGAAGTAGTTTTCTTTCAGCTGGCAAGAACAGCAATACACCTTCAATGTCCTACCTAAGGGGTATATCAACTCTCTAGTCCTATACCATAATACACCTGCAGGGATCTTGATCACCTTTCCCTTCCATGAGATATCATGGTGGTCCATTACTTTGATGTCACTATGCTGATTAGTTCTAGTAAATGAGAAATAGCAACAACTCTGGACTTATTGATAAGTCATTTGTGTGTCAGAGGGTGAGAAATAGATCCGACTAAAATTCAGGGACTGTCTACCTAAATGAAAAACTAGTAGGGGTGCAGGGCAATAAAAAGCTCTGTAACAGGTCTAGGCTGCTATGAAAACTACTCTACCACTTGGACCATACGATCCAGCAGGTCTATTGGTGCTTGACGTATCAGTGGCAAATAGTGATGCCGTTTGGATCCTTTGGCAGGTCCCTATAGCTGATTGGCAGTCAAGCCTTATGATTCAGTAGTAAGGCCCTGCACCATATGCAGATAACTATTCTTCTTTTGAGAAATAGCTCTTGGCCTGCTACTCGGCCTTAGTAGAGATTGAAAGCCTATCTATTAGCCACCAACTTACTATATGACCTGAGATACCCATCTTAAACTGGGTGTTATCTGAAAACCACCAAGTCATAAAGTTGTTTGAGTACAATATCACTTCATCATCAAATGAAAATAGTATATGTGTGAATGGGCTGGAAGAGGCCCTTAGAGCATAAGTATGTTATATGAAGTGACCTGAATGCTCTTGGTACCCTCTCCTGCTACAATGCCTTCTCTTATCCAGTCTACACTGTGGTCTCATGGAGGGTTCCCTAAGATCAGGTGACAGAAGAAGAGAGCTCAAGGGCCTACTTTGTAGATAGTTCTGCTTGATATACAGGTACTACCCAATAGCAGATAGCTGCAACACTAAGATAGTGGTGAAGAAAATCCAATAGGAATAACTTTTAGCAGTGTACCTGGTTATTCACTTTCTATAGAGGGAGAAATGGCCAAATGTGTGATTATATACTAATTCATAGACCGTGGTCAATGTTTTGGCTAGATGGTTGGAGATTTAGAGAGAACATCTTTCCCATATTTGGAAAAGATGTATGTGGATTGACCTCTCTGAATAGCCAAAAAAGAAAGTAAAAATATTTGTGTCCCATATGAATGCTCACCAAATGGTGGCTTCAGAAGAATGTCTAGGATTACCCATCCTGTGGATACCAGTCAACCTCTTCCCCCAGCTGTTCCTGTAATCACCTGAAAGGTTCATGAACAAAATGGCCATGATGTCAGGGATAGAGGCTATGCATGGGCTCAGCAACATGGTCTTCCACTTATCAGAGCTGAACTATCTATGGTGTCTGCTGAGTTTGATCTGCCAGCATCAAAGACCAACACAGAACCCTTGATAGGCACCATTCTCTGGGGTAATCAGACAGGTATCTATTGGCAGTTTGATTACATTGGACTGCTTTTAGTTGTGTTCTTACTAGGATAGTCACTTATTCTGGACACAGATTTGCCTTTTCTGCACACAATACTTTTGCCAAAACTGCCATCTGTGGACTTAGAGAATGCCTTATCCACTATCATGATATTCTACCCAGCATTGTTTCTGATCAAGGAACTCACTTCACAGCATAAAAAGTGGCAAGAGGCTCATACTTACAAAATTCACTGATCTTACCATATTCTCCACCATTCTGAAAAAGCTGGCATGACAAAATGATGGAATAGTCTTTTGAAAATTTAATTATAAGGTCACCTTGGTGTCATTATTATTCAGGGATAGGGCAAAATTCTCTAGAAGTCTGTTTGTGCTCTGAATCAGTATCTGATTTATGGTTCTATATCTTGTATAATCAAACTCCACATATCTAGGAATTGAGGGAGAGAAACAGAAGTGGCACCCCTCGCTACTATCCCTGGTGACCTACTAGGAAATTTTTTGTTTCTGTTTCAACGCCTTTATGCTCTGCTCACCTAAGGGTCTTAATTCCAAAGGGAGGAGTGCTTCCACCTGGAAACACAATTATTCCAAGTTAAGACTTATCTATCACTTTGGGCTCTTCATGCCTCTGAATCAATAGGAAAAAAGTAGATTTAGAGTGTTGGCTGGGGTGATTAATTCTAACTACTGAGGGAAAATCGGACTACTTCTTCATTGTGGAAGCAAAGAAGAGTATGTCTAGAAATAGGAGATGCTTTAGCACATCTCTTAGTATTACCACACCTAGTGATTAACCCAATTCAAGCAGTACTACTGATGACTCAAATCCTTTGGGAATGAAGGTTTAGATCACCCCACTAGGTTAAAGAAACACAAGCAGTTGAGATATTTTCTGAAGGTGAATGGTCTACAGAATGGGTAGTGGAAGTGGGTAGTTACAAATACCAGCTCTGACCATGTGGACAGTTACAATAATGAGGGCTATGGTTGTCATAAGTATTTCCTTGTTATTTTGTTGTAAATATGTGTATCTATTTGTTTTCTTTTTCTCTTTTATTTCTTTATCATGTAACAAGATGAATTAATTTTATATTACAGTATCAAAGTATTATTAATTTTACATCATAGCATTTAAGTTATAATACATCAAGGGGAAGAGTAAATGTCGCTCGAGGACTTTATCTCCTCTTCTGGGGAAGCAGTAAGTCTGTTTTTGGTTGTATACAGAATAGTTGTATAATGTTAGGTGGAATTATGACCTTATTATTGTCTTTATTTGGAGATTAATAATGAAGAAGATGTGTATGGGTGCCAAATTGACAAAAATTGGAATAGTGAGGGTTAATTTTGTGTGTCTACTTGACTGATCTCAGGGTTTCCGGAGTAAGCATTGTTTCTAAGTGTTTCTGTGAGGGTGTTTCAAGATGATGTTAGCATTTGAACCAGTGGACTCAGTACTGATTGCTTTCCCCATGTGGTTGAGCTTTATTCAATCTACTGAGAGCCTAAATAGAACAAAAGGCAAAGGAAGGAGATATTTGCCCCTTTTTCTTCTGCCTCACATATCATTTTTTCCCCTCCAAGGATGAGTGTTTATAGCATCAGCTCCCCTTTTTCTAAAGCTTCACACTTGGACTGAATTATACCACTGGCTTTCCTGGGTCTCCAGTTTACAAATTGTCGGACTTTTCAGACTCCATAATCCCATGAGCAAATTCCTCACAAGAAGTTGTGTATGCGTATAAAATACCTTTTACAATAAGTGGTGATGTTATCTACACATTTACAAAGGGGCCAACCATCTCCTTCCTTTGTTTTGTTCCTCCTTCTTGAGTTACCAATTCCAGTCACTGTCAACATCATTTTTCTACCTGTCTCTTTTACAATATCTGCATCATTATTAGATTCTTCCTTTCAACATATGATAATTTCCCATCTTGTCTGTTGGATTTATCTCTCTTTTCCAATCCCCACTGTTACCATCCTAGCTTAACTCTTCATAATTCTGTCTGTTATCTAACATATAGGGTCTTGGGACTAACCAGGTAGGTTATTGCTGCTATCCTCTGGGTAGATAGTGGTAGAGGGTTAATACAGACCAGACAAACATCGTCACAGAAAAATAAGCAGTCTGAAATAAGGAGAAATTTTAAGATATAATTGGGATGTTGACTGTGATGACACAAAGAAATTGTTGCAAATAAAATAGTGGAGCTATACCTGAGTTCTTGGGATGGTGCCTTAAGTGACTGTTTTCTTGCCATGCATTTTACAGTGGTCATTACAAACGTTACAAGAGAACAAAAGTCTACATTATTTTATGCATTCATTCAGAAAGTATGATTTGAGTATCTATTTATTTTAGGGTCAAGAAATATGGAATAATTAGGGATATGGTCTTCTTTAAATGTTGAGAGAATGGCGATAAGAGAAATTTTTGTGAGAAGATCACATTTTAAACTTGCATTATGAAGGTAACAATAAACATAGGAAGAAAAGGATAAGGGACACTGCCATATATAACAGCCTCCCACTTTCTCCATCTCTTACTTTACTCATTAATAGAGAATTTGTCTTTAGGATAAAGGTGATGATAATGATAATGATGATAGGATTATGATGAGGACAGTGATATTGAAGATGACAATATGGAAGACAATGGTGACAATAATTGATATAGAAAAATTCTCATGAGAGCAGAGACCATGTGTCTATTGTTTGCTGTTTTCTCCTCAGCATCTATCAGAGTTATAACATTGATATTCAATAAATGTTTGTTGAATGAACAGAAGCATGAATGAAAGATGATGGTAATGACTATAGTGGTTCAATTCAATTGAGTTGATGATAGTGTATTATGTACCTCAAAATGAAAGACTGTCAATTTTTTTTCTGTTCCAACTGCTGTTAAGGAAATGAACCATTCCAATGATATTGTATCTCAAACAATTAATTGTCACCTATTTTGTTGAGCGTTATCACCTAGTATTTAGCACATTGTTAATTATCACTTTGTAACCATTTGTAAAGTGTGAAAAAGCCAGCTGTACAAATTCCTCTCTTCCACTAATTGTGTTTCTCTTCAACCTAGAGCAATGACAAGCAGAAGAAACAGAATTTATGGTAACATATCTAAAATAAGCTGATTATAACTTTCTTCTTAAAAAATAAAATGTCAGTAATTCCTCTGCAGGTACTGACAAAAGATAAAAAAGATATTATATAGAGTATCAAATGCTCCATTACAAAATCCATATTGTATTTAAAAAAAAGCAAGATGGGTTTGCAAAATAGACTTGATTGCACATATCAAGAATTTGCCCCTATTGATTTATAAGTCTATTTACTTATAGTTTTGTTTTTAAATTTAATTGAATTTGAGTGTTAAGGACAAGGAACTTGAGATGATGGGGAGGAAATAACATTCTATAATTTTTTACTGTACTCTCATTTATGAATTTTATCTTTTCTATGTGTATTGCTTAGTACAATGACAAATCAATTGCATGTATCTATACATTGATATCAATATAATACTTTTCTAGAGAAAGGGAAATAACAGTTTTGGAGTTAATAATACATACCTGATCCAAATCTGAATTGTGCTGGCTATCTGAGTGACCTAGGGCAAATTATATAAAAACTGTGATTCTCAGTTTCAGCATCTGTAATAATTATGAGGAATGACTTACACCCAACATAAAATAGATACTCATTGCATACCAGTTACCCAACTCTTTGTACACTTAATATAATGTCACATCAGAGCAATTATTGAGCAATGGGTGGCACTAAAACTTATGATTTTAACTATTCAAATGAGCTTTTAACTTCTTAAAAAATTAAATTTATTGTGGTATTGTGGTGACATTGGTTAATACAATTATATAAGTCTCAAGTGTAAAATTCCATAGCACATCATCTGTATATTGCATTGTGTGTTCACCATCCAAAGTCTTATCTCATTCCATCACCATATATTTGACCCTTTTACCTTCTATCTTTATCCACCTGCTTTTCCTCTGGTAACAGTAAACTGTTGACTGTGTCTATGAATTTTTGTTTGTTTGTTGTGTTTGTTTTTACATTCAGTTTTATCTAACACATGAGTGAAATTATGATTCTCAGCCCTTTCTGCTTGACTTATTTTGCTTAGCATGGTATTCTTAAAATCCATCCATAGTGTTGCAAATGGCAGTATTCATTTTTTCTTATGGCTGAGTAATAATCTATTGTATATGTATACCATACCTTCTTTATCCAGTCATCTATCAAAAGGCACTTTTGTTGTTTCCATGTCTTGGCCACTCTGAATAATGATACTATGAACATTTGAGTTTATATATCTTTACAGATAAATATCCTCAAATTTTGGGGGTAGATACCTAGAAGAGAGATTGCTAGGTTATATGGTAATTCTATTCTTGATTTTTTGAGGAATCTCTATATTGTTTTTCATAGTGACTATACCAATTTACATACCTACCAACAGTGTACGAGGAGTTCTTTTACCTCACAACTTCTCCATCCTCACAACTACCTCACATCTGTTAGAAGTGATATCTCATTGTGGTTTTTATTTGCATTTCCCTAATAGCTAGTGAAGTTGAGCATCTTTTCATGTCTATTGGCTGTTTGTATGTTTTCTTGGGAGAAGTGTCTGTTGAGGTCTCCTGCCCATTTCTTTAATCAGGCTGTTTTTGTTTTTGTTGTTGAGTTGTATGAGTTATTTATATATTTTGAATATTAGCCCCTTATCAAAGGTGTTATTTGCAAATGTCTTCTCCCATTAGGTTGGTTTTCTCTTTGTTTTGTTGACAGATTCTATTGCTATGCAAAGCTTTTCAGTTTGATGTAGTTCCATTTATTTATTTTTGCTTTTATTGCCTTGCCTTTGAGGTCAAATTTATAAAATCTTCTCTGAATCCTAGGCTCATGAGTTTGGTACCTATTTTCTTCTATAGGATTTATTGTTTCAGGTCTTATATTCAGATCGTTGATCCATTAAAAGTTAATTTTGGTATATAGTGACCAATAGCAGTATAGTTTAATTCTTTTGCATGTAGCTTTCTAATTTTCCCAGCACCATTTATTGAAGATGCTTTCTTTTCTCCTTCATATGTTTTTGGCTTTGTCAAAAGTTATTTGCCCATATATATGTGAGTTTATTTCTGGGTTCTCAGTTCTGTTCCATTGGTCTCTCTCTATGTTTTTTTTTTTTTATCAATATTATCTGTTTCGATTATTGTTATTTTGTAGTATAATTTGAAGTCAGGGTATATAATACCTCTGACTTTTTTTTTCCTCAGGTTTGTTTGTCAATTCAGGGTCTTTTGTAGTTCCATACAAATCTAATGATTTTTTTTCCTATTTATTTTTTAAAAGTGCTGTTGGAATATTGATGGGGATTGCATTAAAGCTGTATATTGCGTTGGGTAATATGGCCATTTTAACTATGTTGATTCTTCTAGTCGTTAAACATGGAATATCTTTCAGTTCTCTGTCTTCAATTTCTTTTAACAGTGTCTTGTAGTTTTTAGGGTATAGGTCCTTTATATTCTCTGTTAAGTTTATTCCTAAGTATTTTTTTTTCTTGCAATTGCAAATGGAATTTTTTTTTTGCTTTTTCTGAAATTTCATTGTTAGTATTAAGAGCACAATAGATTTTTGTACATTGATTTTGTATCCTGAAAATGTTTATTTTTGTTTCTATATTTTCTGGTGGAGTCTTCAGGATTTTCTATATAAAGACTCATGTTGTCTAAAAAGGGGACAATTTTACTTCTCTATTTTCAATTTGATGGCCTTTATTTCTTTCTCTTGCATGATTGCTCTGGCTAGGACTTCTACTACTAAGTTGAATAACAGTGGTGAGAGTGGGCATCCTTGTCTTGTTTCTGATTTTAGAGGAAAAGCTTTAAGATTTCCACCATTGACTATCATGTTAGTTGAGGGTTTGTCACATATGGCCATTATGTAAAGGTAATTTTCTTCTATACCCATTTATTGAGTGTTTTAATCATTAATGGGTGTTGTATCTTTGTCAAATATGTTTTCTGCATCTATTAATATGATCATATAATTTTTATCTTTTATTTTGTTTATGTTGTGTATCATATTGATCAATTTGCTCATGTTAAACTATCCTTGTGCCCCTGTAATAAATCTCACTTGATCATGACATATTTTTTTTTTAATGTATTGTTGTATTCAATTTGCTAGTATTTTGCTTAGGGTTTTTGAATTTGTATTTATCAGAGATATTGGTCTGTAGTTTTCTTTTATTGTGTTATCCTTGCCAGATTTTGGTATCAGGATAATGTTTGCCTCTTCTTCAATTTTTTGGAGGAGTTTGAAAAGGATAGGTTTAAGTATTTGAATGTTTGGTAGAATTCCCTAGTGAAGCCATTAGGTTATGGAGCTTTACTTTTGGGGAGGTTTTAGATGATTGTTTAAACTTTATTACTGTTGATCAGTTATTTAAAACTTCCAATTCTTTGATTCAGTCTAGGAAGGTCATGCATTTAAAAAATGTGGATCACTTCATGAATTTACATGTCATCATTGATTATGGGCCATGTAAATCTTCTCTGTATTGTTTTAATTTGAATATATGTGCTGCCAAAGTGAGCACAGCTCTTCACCTTATTTTCCTTTATACTTTTTGTGTATGCAGTTTAGTAATAGATATTTTAGAAGATATATTAATGCATAAAATATGGACCTCAGCATTAGCTTGTAATCTATTAATAGATATGATTTTTGTGTAACAGTAATTCCAAATCAGTGTTTTTTTTAAATTTAAGTAAATTTAAATTCTGAAAAAGATAGTTATTTTTATTCTAATTCTATGTAATAATTTTATGAAATCATAAAACTATGCTTGAATATCTTATGTTTATAGATTATATTGTTTATATAACTATATATGGATATAATTTTGCTATATTTCCTAAAGAGTCACCTCTACTCTCAGTGCCTCCTAAAAAAGTGTCTCTCCCCTTCTACTACCAGAAATATAACTCATCCATAAATTAATGTAGAATTGTTGCCACAGCGAATAGATACAAGCCAAACCTTGTTTCTTGATTTGTGAATATCAATATATTGTAAGGGCCAGACATGCTGATCTAAAACAACATGTGATTTTAAAAGTCTAGGGATAATCTGAAAAGGTTACATACTGTAGGATTTTAACTATAAAACATTCTGGGAAAGGCATAAGTATGGAGACAGTAAAATATCTGTGATTGCTATGGGATAGAATGGCAGAAGGGAAAGGATGAATAGGCAGAGTACAAACAAGGACAGTGAAAGACAGTGAAAATACTCTGTATGATACCATAATGATGGATACATGTCATTAAACATTTGTTCAGACCTGTAGAATGTACAGTAGCTAGAGTGAATCATAATGTAAACTATGGACTTTGGGTGATTATCACATATCGATGTAGGTTCATCAATTTTAACAAATGTAACACTCTGGTTGGGGATATTGATAATAAGGGAGGCTATGAAAGCATGAGTTAGAGATGTATGAGGAATTTCTGTACTTTCAATAAATAAAAATCCAACAAAAACAATTTACAAATACAAATTAAGAAATATATCATCTATGAACTTTTGATTTTAGTTTACAAATACAAAGTTTGGAAGTTGCCACTCTCATCCTAATAAAAAACAAAGCTGGAAACCAGTAACTTTTCTTAGAATCATTGGAAAAAGTGAGCTCACAGAACAAACTGCCATCCCAAATCTGGAGAAAAAGGTAAATCCAGAGAGTCATAGTTGAGATTAGCTAAGCAAAAGTCGCCAGAACAATAAACTAGTAAGAAGATTTAAATGATAGTTTGATGAACATTTGGAGGCTGGGTGGAGGCTAAAATAAGAGTGAAAACCCCTGGGGTTGGATTAGTGTTATAGGGACCCCTGCTTTTTTTGAGGTTTACCTCTAGAAATCCTACCAGGTTTTCATAGTGAAGATTTGAAGCCTATACAAGAGCTTTAGCAATGTGTAGGTAGAGAAATTACATAACTCCAGTCTCCTCTTGCCTTTCTTTTATTAAAAGAAAAACCAAAAGTTGGGAAACACCTACCAATGTTACAGTGTAGAGATAGAAGACAACTAAAAAAAATAGGATTTAATAATAGGTTTATAAAATGCTTTATTTTTCTCTATATCCTATTATTGTCCTAACAGAGCTCCAATATAATGACAAAATTGCACCTGAAAGAGCTGCAAAACACACTCTTTATGGGAAGTTAAGGAAGACGAAAATTGAGAGAGAAAAGAAAAAGATACTAGAGAAACTCAAAGAATCTGGGACTTAAAGCTACAAATATTTTAAAATAGCCCACTCTTAGATTAAAATAAATTTTTACATTAGTGACCTATTTTTCTTAGTTACCATTACTTGATAAATGTCCATCTTTCAAGAACAAAAAGACAAGTTATGCCAAAAAGCAGGAAAAAAACCACAGTCTGAATAGACAAACTAAACATCAGATTCAAACTCAGAAATGGCACAGATGTTGGAATTATCAGATAGGGAATTTTAAATAACTATGATTTATATGTTAAGGACTCTAATGGAAAAGTAGACAGCATGCAAGAACAGGTGGTTAATGGAAGCTTAGGGATAAAAATTCTTAAAAAGTAATAAAAAGGACATGCTAAAAATTCAGGACACTGTAACAGAAATGAAGAATTCCTTTAATAGGCTCACAAGTGGACTAGCCATGGCAAGAAAATATTAAGTGAGTTTTAAGATGTGCCAATAGAAAATTCCCAAACTGAAATAAAAAGAGAAAAGAAAATAATTGAAAAAAAGTGAACAACAATGACAGAAACCCCAGAACATCTGAGAACTCTTTGACAATTTTAAGACATGTAATGTGCATATATTTGGAATACCAGAAAAAGAAGAGAGAATGGAGTACAAGCAATAGATGACTAAAATTTTAAAAATTAATGACACACCAAATTATACAGTCAGGAACTTCAGAAAACACCAAACAGGATAAATGCCAACCAACAAACAAATCTATATCTAGGTATGTCATAGTAAAACTGAAGAAAATAAAAAACAAAAACAAAAACAAAATTTAGAGAAGCCAGAGAGGAGGTGGGGGGAAACTAACTTACCTACTATAGAACAGGGGCAAGAATTACAGTGAACTTCTTAGCAGCAAGTATGTAAGAATGAATAAAATGAAGACAAATATTTGAAGTATTGAAAAAAAATCACCAAACTAAAATTATCCAATTAATTGTCCTTCAGAAATAAAGGAAAAATTAAATCTTTCTCAGTAAAGTTCAGTTGTCCCTGTGGAAAAGGGAATTTATCACCAGCAGACATGGTCTGCCAGAAAAAAATGATATAAGTCAGAAAATTAAATATATGTAAAGAAAGAGAAAATATCAGTCAAGGAATAAGTAATAGTATTTTTTATTAATTTAACTAAAATAACCCTTACCTTATAATATTAATGAAATAATTATGTATAAATTAAACAAAATATGTGTAATATAAGTTTAAAACTACAAAACTTTCATAAAAAGAATAGAAGTATCTAAATAAATGGAGAGATATAGATGATCATGGGTTAGAAGAATCAATATATTTAAGATAACTCTTTTGAATATAATCTATAGATTCAATATAATCCCAAGCAAACTATTTAGTAGGTTTCAAAAAGCTTATTTCAAAGTTTATATTAAAAAGGTAAAATACCTTGTGTAGTCAACATAATGCTTAAGAAGAACAAATTGGAGTACTTGTATTACCTGACTTCAGTACTTAATGTAAAGTTACAGTATTCAAGACAGTGTAAACATATAGATCAAAGGAATAGAATGGGGAGTCCAGAAGTAGAGTAACAGAAATGCACATCAACTGATGTTTGACAAAGGAACAGAGACAATTTAGTGGAGAAATAATATTTTTCAGTAAGTGGTGCTAGGACAACAGGATGTTCATATTCAAAAGAATAAATCTCAACATAGGCATTATACTTCTCTTAAAAACTAACTCAAAATAGATTATAAAGTATAAAACATACAACTCTACAATTTCTAGAGAAAAAATACATGAAAAATTTAAATGACTTTGAGTTTTTAGATGTAATATCAAATATATGATTTATGAAAAAAAGTTACATTTTATTAAAATTAGTGAAAGAAAATGAAAAAAAAGTCGAACTGGAAGTTTCGTATTTGAAAAATACTGTTTGATAAAGTTTGTTTTTTTAATCCTAAATATACAAAAAACACTTAAAACTCAACTGTAAGAAAACAAACAACTTGATTTATAAATGAGCAAAATGTCTAAACAGACATATCTATAAAGAATATATACAGATGGCACATATATATGAAAAGATAAGTAACATTGTTTGAAATTACAGGACTTTAAATTAAAACAACGCTGGCATACCACTGTACTCATATTAGAATGTCTAAAATATAAATAATAATAATAATACAAAACAGACAATATTATTTGCTGGCCAGTATGCCAACAAGAGGAATGGTCAATCTTTGCTAGAAAGACTCTGAAATGATATTATCACTTTTTTTTTTTTTTTTAGGTGAGGCAACCCTTGGTTGACCTCATAGATTGCAAGGACCTTGTCAATTTATATTTTTATTTTTTACACCTACAGCATCTAGTCTTCCTAGGTGGTCTCCCATCCAAGTACTAACTTGGCCTGATGCTGCTTAGCTTCCAAGATTAGACAGGACCTGGCTTGTTCAGGGTGGCATGGCCGTAAACAATATTTTTACTTTGGAAGACAGTTTGGTAGTTTCTTACAAAGTTCAAAACAGTCTTACTATTCAATCCAGCTTTTGGGCTCTTTGGTATTTGCCCAATGGATTTGAAAACTATGTCCACACAAAAGTCTGCAAGTGAATGTTTATAGCATTTACTCATAAATGCCAAAAGCTTGGAGCAACAAAGATGGCTTTCAATAGGTTAATTTTTAACCAATTTGGAGCACATCTATATAATGGAATATTATTCAACAATAAAAAGAAATGAACTATCAATCTATAAAAACACACAAATGAAGCCTCAAATATATGATACTGTGAAAAAAAAAAACTGTAGAGATGATTTAAAAAAAAAAGATAAGAGGTTGCCAGAGAGGAGAAGAGAGATAAGGGGGATGAATAGGTGAAATACAGAGAATTATTTTAGGATGATAAAACTATAAGACATTGTAATGGTAGATACATGACACTGTCAAAAGCCATAGAACTTTATAGCATAAAAATTTAACCTTAGTATACGCAAATTACACACACACACACACACACACACACATACATACATACATATACACACACATACATGCGGTGGTTGGGTCTCAGGACAAAATGTAGAATGGGACAAAACAATCTAACTATATAATATATGTAATGACTCACCAAATTGGATGGGGGAAAATGTCGTTGCCCTGAGTAATTTTGAAAATGATTGAATACTAAGACTAAAGGAAAAAGAAAAGGTGCATAGATGCTCTAGTGTAGCGAATAAAATTCTTTCCAATAGGAGTAATGGTTAACAATTCTGATATTGCTATACATGCACACTAGAATTACACATTTTGTAAGTGAATAACATAGTGAAAGCCAGGGTTCTTATAGCTGGAGTGAAAATTTCTAGATAAGTAAAGGTAAGGAGGTAATTTATGTGTTAATGAATTACAGTTGGAGTTGTTAATATGAACTCATATTTAGCTTAATATGGATAGAGATGGTTATGGATAGGGATATTTATAGATACATGTGTATACATGGGTTAGTATACACACATCTATTTCCTTGCCCTTTCATCTAGAAGAATTAATACCTCAGTAGCCACAAGCACATTTAGTAAATAGATCTTGGTTTCTGTTAACATTGTATAATAAAATGTACTAGGTCTTTTTTGGAGATTAGGCTGATTCTAGGACTGGAGTAGAGTATAAAAAACAAGCCTGGACTATCTCGAGTGCAGAAAGTGAGCTAATGTTTAAAATACACACACACACACACACACACACACACACACACACACACATAAAGGTAATATGTCAAAGGGACATAGGAACCAATTGGAACAGCTCCCAATGACCAAAGCTCGAACAATTTGAGCAACAAAATAAATAAAATATTATGGGATTATAACCCAAACTGTAAAATAAGTATCCATGAATTTATACTCATATAAATAAAAAAAATAAATAAGAATGGACAAATCTCTCAGGTATAATTTCAGATAATTTATGCAGATACTTTTTCATCAACCAAGTTGAACACAACTTCCTACTTCTTAAGTGTGGGCTATGCATTTTAATTCTCTTCTCAAAAGTACAGCAGAAAAGTGTCAATAAAGAGTGACTTTATAGAAGAGAAACCTGGGAAACACTACCTCAGCCAAGTATAAAGGTTAACATCAGTAGTGATGCTGTGTTGGTAGCATACACCCTTAATATGATGTGAAAAAAAATGCACTTTATCTCTTAGGTCTTTCTCACAAAACCAACCATTATGCTAACTGAAAGCAATGCCAGGAAGAAATCCACTGTAATTAGATTTACCTGTTAACTTTCTAAAGTTAGTTCCTTGAAGATAAGTTTAGCAATAAATTACAATTGAAAGTAGATGATTATTTAATAAAAAGCATCATTTAGTGTATATTTACTATGCTTAATGCTAATTCTATTTTTACTGATATATATATATATATATATGATATATTGCTTATCTACATATATACATACTATAGGAATGAATTAATTTTAAGCTTATACACATAAATTTAGAGTAATAATAGAACTATATTTACACTGTAACTACCAGCAGCATATGCATGTATATAATATAATATATTATATATATATATATATATATATATAATACACACACACATATATAGAATATTTTTACGTATATGTGTATGTGCATATGCATACAATATAGGAATCAAGAATTTGTTACTTTAATATGCTGTTAAGCTGTGATATTAAATGAACATGAGAACATGGTTTACTGATTTGGGCAAAATAAAGAAAAATCTTAATTAATTTTTCTATGCCAAGAATTTCACAGTCCTGAGTTGAAGAAGCCCTCTACAAACTGCCATTGTTTGATATGTAAACTAGAACAAGTGATTCAAGTCAATTAGAATAAGAGCTACTATTTTTTGAGATAAAGTATCTATTGTTTTACATACATTATCTTATTTCATCCTCAACAATTTTTTTGTGGGATTATTTTACTATTAATGCATAAAGAAATTGAAACTCAGAGAAGTTAAGGAATTGCTCAAGAAAACATCGGTAGTAGACATTGAAATCCAGGGCTTTCTAATGGCAAATTTCACTTTGTAATATAATGCAAGGTGTTTTCAGTATTCTAAGTGGAAAATATAGGTTGGCAGTTATCTTAAGCAATATTACGTTAGTAAGGCTTACGTCTGTCTGCATGAACTACTGGCTATCAGTGCTTAGCTCCTCAGAGATTAATGTTTCTTAGCAAGTACCAGTATCACCTATTTTCCCCCACTTTGCATCCTCTGCCATGTTCTTCTAGAAGAAATCTTTTCCTGCATATTTTCTCCTAAGGAAAAAACAAAACAAAAACAATAAAAAAGATTTTTATTTAGTTACCTAATGTGAAGAATCAGAAACTTTTGAGGATCAAGGGATTCATACATTATATATTCCAAAGGAAAATCAAATTATTAACATGTGTTCCTTTAAAATTTTGTTTAGGACAGCCTGTATAACTGGAAACATATAACAGAGACTTGTATTTTAAATTTTATTCTTCCAGTAGTATTTTTTAATGATAAATATGTCAATATACATTGAAAAGGATTACAATCACTCAGCATCTTTCACTTCTGCCATTGTTCATATCTGCTTCACATGAGTTCATTACACTATGTCAGAAAAACACTTAAAAAATCTTGTACCAAATTATCCTTTGTGTATAAACATGAACTATATCCATCCCTAGCCAGAGATAAAAAGAGAAAGCAGGAATGAGAGCAAGAATGAGATGGATGGGGAAAGATAAGAGGTAAGCAAGGGAAAGCTATTATGTCTACTATATTTTCTACAATTTCCAATGTTATCTCCACAATTTTTCACAATGAATTTAGGCTATGTTATTTTCTATTTAAACTAAGTCTGTCTGATCCAAGAAACATGCCAATTCCAATTTGCATATTTCCACATCAGTGATTAACCATGTTAAAAACAATGCTAGATTTGACATTTTTTCAGGTTCTCTTCTCTAATAATGCTCTCCATTTAGAAAAAGTTTCTGAGTTTGATATTATTTTCAAATTGTAATTTTTGTAATAGGATTACTGAATTAAAGAGAGGCAATTCTTCAGCTGTGGAGAATTTTCCCTAAAGAGGTCACACTTTAAACGTTATGTACCTACTGGCTATCAAAACTGGAACTCTAACTCTGGTCTTCCAGCTACAAAGTGCATTGCCCTGACAACTACAAATATTCATAATTCCCTATGTACCTGCTGAGGGAAAGCTGGCGTAGACAGTATGAGGAACAACCTCAGGCTTTGGTGCAACCTGTGATCAAGATTTTGGACTTCCGTTTTGACAACTGAGAATCATTGATTATTCACATAGAGATAATCAATCCTCAAACTGTAAAAAAACAACAAACTACAATATTTCTGCAGTAATTTACAATGGATATAAAATGTGGCAGAATCACCAACTCTGTTCTATTTATTTTACTTCACATGTATTGATTATTTATAATGTTCAAAGTATAGAGGTGGACATTATGGGCAACAAACTTGGACACCATTCAGTTAGGTCACAGTATAGATTTTAGTGCTGCAGGACAAAATTGGAGAAATAGCTCAAAAGAGATCAGTCAACTTAGGGGAGCTCTTGAATAGCAGGATGACAAATTATGGCTTAATTTCTTTGGCAATTAGAAGATGTTGAAGTTGTGGAGTAGGCAAATTATATGATTAGAGTTACTTGTCAGGAAAATTGATTTTGCAAATATGCTATCATTTCAAATATTGTTCTTTCCCTGCCTAAGATTGATTTTCTCATATTCTCACACAAGTGCCTTGTTTTTCTTTAGAAAGCCACCCTATCTCTAGTGATTAAGGTTCTTGCACTGCATTGAAGGAAAAAAAAATAGTTATGGAGGTTTTGATATTAATATCATCATGATGAGAGAATGAAATCTTCATTAGGGAGACACTGATGGTTTTGCTTCTGAGTATTTAGAACAGTGAAGAACTACAGAGAAAGAAGAAAATGAAAGATTAAAAAAAAGGATGTTTAAATTTTATATTAGGGGATGAGGAAATAGTGGTGTTCTTGAAGTATTTGTTTCTGATGGTGCTTGATAGAAAAGTTAATTTAGAAAACCAGGAAAATATGATCCCTGGCCCACCATGTGGTTGTGTGACCTTAAACAGGTCCTCTGCCTTCTCTATTCTTTAGATGTTTCACTATGAAATAATGGAGTTGAACAAAATTATCTCTAAACTTAATCTAGATCTAAGATCCATATTATAACTGAAATGACCATTTTTTTATTATGGAAAATTCAATTTCTTGGATGATTACTCATTATTTGAGATCCTTATGTGAGCATAAAGTTCATTTCATACACTATTACAGAAACAGATTCTAATTAAACCTCAAAACTCAGAAACATCGCATTAAGTTCAATTTATGATAACAACAACTTGGAATGACTATTTTGCAATACAATAATAAACGCAGTACCTCACTGTTAATATCTCATACTCTTTTATACCTGATCTCCCCCTCTTCTTCCTACTGAGGCCCTAGGGCCCCAAATATAGACTAGTGGAGCCTCAATCCTGTGGCAATAGAGTTATTAATATAAACTGCTATTTTAATACTCTGAAGACTCACTATTAAGTAAAGCATCTTGATAAATCTTGATAAAGCATCTTGATAAATTTCTACAGCCTCACTGTAGAAACTGGATATCTCCTTTATATCGGAGCCTGAGTCTAGCCCTACAAGTGTAGGGCTGTATAACCTCAAGATGATATTGCCATTATCACAGTATTCTCCATTGAATTCTTCGGCCTGCACAGACTTAACCATTGTGTAGTAATTTTTATAATGAATGTTTTCAGTGCTTATGGCCATAGATATTAATAGCCATTTTTCTTCTATCATATCTTCTCTCCTTTAGCATATCTTGCGCTAACATAGCTGTGATGTCTGAGTATCTTGTTGTTGCTGTTTTAATCGCATGTTTTTGTTTGTTTAGTTTCTTCACAGGTATCCTTCTAGATAAAATTCAAGTTAATTTGACCTATACTCTTCTGATTTTTACTTTGCCTTTGATCCCTCTCCCCTCCCTACCCCGCCAGAAAAATGCTCACCATTGAACATGGAAACTAAATAAGCCACAGTCCTTACAGAACCAGACATTCTCAATGCATTCTTATTCCGGTTATAAATGAAATAATTAGCACACTGCTCAAGTGTGGTGAAATCGAAGGAGTTCCGAAAAGGAGCCCATTGACAAACTTTTGAACATTTGTGGATGTTTACTTTTATTCTGGGCCTTTTTGTTTTTTCACAATTGTTAAATTAAGAAGCTTGCTTAGATCTTTTTGGAGTCCTTTTCAGTTTTAATTTATACACTAAAATATACATCTTAATACATTTTTAAAGTGGTGTTAGAGTTTTTCCTTTTTAATTTTGTTTCATTTTTATTGAGAGGCTCAAAAAAATAAGAGGGAAAACTGTGTTTTCAGCCTTTGAATAGGTAGCCATGATGCAGATTCATTTCCTTTTATCACAGATCTATTCATGACATTTTTATAGGAGAACATTTTATATTATGTGTAAAAGGAACCAACTCAAGCAAATTTTGGTTCAAGTCATTGCTCCAATATGTACTGTGTGACCTTGGACACATGCCTTGCCAGAGCCAGCCAGCTAAGATTGAACAGTTCCCGAGAGGGGGAGTGAGGATTGAGAAAAAAAGAAAGAGAACATAGAGAGAGAGAGACAGACAGAGAGATAGGGTTGGGAGGGCTAACAGTGAATACTGCACCTGGAGTTTATTTAGCACAGCATATATATACCCTTGGAAGGGCAGGAGAAGCAACACCCACACGTATGCAAATGATTGCTGACCTTTACATAAGTTCTCTCAAAACATCCTTGTTCCTGTTTTCCTCTTTTATTCCCTGGAGCAAGGAACATTCAACTCTTTCCATTAAGCCAAACTTCCTCCTTCAGTAACAAGCTATCCATTAACCAGCCCACCTGCTCTGCAAACTTCTAGCTTGCAGGCAACTCAAACACTGTCTGCAGGGTATTCATCAAGAATGGCTCCCAACAATGCCTCAACCTTTCTAAGCTTCAGCTTACAAATACATTAAATGTAAATCACAATATTATCTAATTCATGATTAGTGATGTTAAATGAGTTGTGGAATTTCACCCAGCATCAGACATGTGAAAATGCTTATTAAATGTAAATATTATCATTAATCATACAATTAGTAGACATATTCTTTCTTGATGTTTATAAATGTGCATTCTGGGAGGGTGCTCATAAGCAATATTGGTGCTTTAATGTTGAGACTCATGTAAAAGTCTATAGATCAGGGGTCCCCAACCCCCTGGCCACAGACTGGTCTGTGGCTCATTAGGAACTGGGCCACACAGCAGGAGGTGAGCAGCAAGCAAAGCTTCATCTGTATTCGCAGCCACTCCCCGGTGTTAGCATCACCACTTCACCAATATATGAGAGGAGCTGAAACCTCTTTTACAGTCTAGATCTCACTTTCTCATTATGTTTATTGTAAAAGTGAAACCCAGAGAATTTAAGTGGCTTTTACATTAAAATCAAGATTTATGTTCTCCCAATTTTAAAATTATAAAAATTGTGAAATTGTGGAGGGTGAGATATTGAAGGGAAGAGAGTGGCACTTATTGATTTTGTACGTTTTGTCAAATCATGGCTTGTGCAATATGAATTTATCAGCACATATCTCTAATTACAAAATATTTAATTTATAGGTGGGGATACCTATAGTAGTGCTGAGATTAAAGCCTAAATTCTCAAAATTCGTATTCCTTTGTAGTTTGCCTCTAAGTGGTTTGTTCAGGTTATACATCAAGTTAGTGGCAGACTGGGGTGTACTTTTGAGAAAGATAATGTCCATTTGCCAACCACTGTTAAAGTTTTCACCCTTTTGTTTTCTTTCATAAAAGGGGAACATATACTTGGCCTCTACCTATGGTATTTACTTAAACTTAGAGGTAGGTTGAGTCAAGCTCTTGATACATGGTCAAAAGAGCTTAAATATGAGATCTCTTTATAGTAATGCAGAGAGCATTTTCAGTCAACTAATGCTTTTTGTGCTTCTTTTGATGCCTCTGGAAATATGCTGCATGAACTGTGACAATTTATTCATTTGATTATGTTCTTTTTGTTCTAAGCAGAATCTTTATTACAGTACATCATACAGAGGACACGTCTTAGAAGGTAGATTCTTTTATTAGGCAAACTGGGAGAACCACCCCCCCCCCCCCCCCCCGCCACACACACACACGTAGGTCTTTTTTTCCGGAAAACACTGTTTCTGGCAATTTTTATATGTTAAGCACAGCGTCCCATATTTAATTCATCTACCTCCAAGGGGATACATTTTAAGGATAATGAACATCAATAGAGACCACTTCTGCAAAACATTGAGCTTAGTAAATGGTAAATTACTTTGAGCTCTAGTGATTCCACCAGTGCACTTCCTAATGGAAACTCAGCATAATTGAGGGCAGATGAGGTCCACAGTACATCAGTTAATATATTTCTCTGTCATGTTTGCAAGGATATTGAGCACTAAATGATGTAAACTATACCTATCAAGATTTCTGAAGCTTTTACCCCTGTTGTTTAATATGTTGGTGCTTGATCTCTAGCCAGTACCTCAAACCAAGAGAGAGCAAGGAATGACACCAGGAAGTAGTTGTGCTTGGTAGCAAATCATAGACATTCTTGGGGGCTGTCTCCTAACACAAAATTCTGCTCTTTCTACTTCTTAGGTTGTCGTATAAGGCAAAATTTTATTTTTTTTATCTCTAAAGTTGGGTATTAGTAATGCTTAAGGAAGATGGCATTTTCCAAATGAAAAAAGATCATTTTTGTAAAGCACTTGACATAATGCTTTGTAATAATAAATGTTCAGTATTCCAAATGAAAAAAAAGATCATCTTTGTAAAGCACTTGACATAATGCTTTGCAATAATAAGTGTTCAGTAAATGATTCCTACTTGTACTACACAGGACATTCTCTCTAATGCTCAAAATAAATCTGTGAGAGAGAAATCATTGTCCCCATTTTATAGACTTAAAAAACTGAGCCTCAACATAATGTTGTAACTGACAAACTATTAAGTGGTCAAATTAGCTGTTCAGTTCCAAAGCCTATCGTTTTCCACCTCACCAAGCATGGCATTACTGTAATATTCAAGAAGTGGTCATAGGAGGTAAATAAACCTGTTAGCAAGGCACCATTAGAAAGAACAACTCAATTTCAGCCCTGCCAAAACTCTGACCATTGTGTTTGGCAGACGTGCTTCAATTTCCAGATGGCTAATGTTGAGCCAAGGCACTAATCAGGTCAGTAGGTCAACCCAGAGGAAGTGTTCTGCAGCTAATATATTCTGGCAGGTCTATTAAAATGTGGTCATACTCAAAATCTGGTGATCTATGGGGCATTTCAAGGGGATTTTAGTGCAGAGACAAAAGATGGGAAATGCCTGTCTTCAAAACCTCTCTTAAGGTCACCTTTCTTGTGCTTCATAAAACAGATATGTGGGCATCAACTATATATTTGCACAGATCTTGAAAATGTGAAGCCCTGCCCCCTGTATGCAATATTTTGGAGGATCAGTGTTCTTGCTACCTGCTGAGCAAAGTCTACGTTATGATTTTACTCTGTAGAATAATGTAAAGTATGTCCATTATATAGAGAGATTATAGTGAAAGAAAATGGCATGTGCTTTGGACGTGGACCAAAATGGTGCTATTCCTGGCTCTTGTCACTTATCATATCTCTTGCCAATAACCTTGGGCAAGTTGCTTAAATTTTCTGAGTCTCCATTGTATCATATTTGTAGCACTGGAGTGATAACCTACTGTATAGATTTGCTATGAGTAACAGAAATGAATAATAAAGTTTAAAGCTATTGACACAGTCATTGGTACATAGCACAACTCAAAGTCATCTGCCTTCTCAGTACCATCTTGCAATTAAATTACTAAATTTTGACATCTTAAAAAACTCCACGGTTTCACACATTTTACATAATGCACTGAAGCTGGTTTACTGAAACTGTACCTTCTGCATCTGTAGAAACCAAGAACTTAGCAATGTTTGATTTAACTATAAGTTAATGGTTACCAAAACCAACGATCCTCAGCAGTCTAACAATCTTACTTTAACTTCCTCATTTTATTGCCTTCCCATTCTCCATGACTATATGAAAATTACTTCACTCTCCCCAAAGGCCTAGCACCTCCTTTTCTACCTAATTATTCATTCACCTTGAACATATGACCAAAAAGATCCCCTGAAAAATGTTTCATAGCATTTGTATTTTTCTTTTTTTGGTACTAGATATACTCACAGTTATTTATTGAACACTGTTGTTATGTTAAAATAAATTCCTACCACAGCTTCTGGAATATAGTAGATATTCAGTACATATGTGCTAAATGAATGAATAGTAATTTTCAAGAGATAGTAAGTGGGATGGGTTGAAACAACAGGACTTTTTTAATTTGGATTAAGACAAACATCTCCTTCTAATATTACAGTTCTTCATACAATATGATATTTATTTCTGTGATAATTCTCAACTACTTTGTCACGTAGACAGGTCAGAAATTATGATCTCAGGTAAATGTCAGTTCAGAGATCATAGATAGCTTTCTAGAGAGAATTAATTAATCAGCTGGGATTAAAAAATAGGTCTTCCTTTCCCCCATTTATTTTTTTTCGATATATTATTTGTTGTGATAAATGCCTATCATGAAGAACAATGCCTGTAGTCATTAAACCTAGAATTGTCTAAAATTGAATGAAAGCTTATTTAAAATTTATAGATAGCAAATGTCTGGTCAACATATACTATTTCTTGGATTTGTTCAGTCTAACATCTATGTCGTGCCAGCAATGCTCAACTTTTTTAAGGCTCAGTGACTTAAGAATGAGACTTCTCTTGAGGCAGGTATCATCGTACTGTCCTGGATATATTATCAATTTTGTGTTCTTCTTTAAGTCCACAACCAAAAGGCATAAAAGGTATGCAATAGACCTTGAAGAATGTTTCCTAGGTAGTAACTGTTATCTTGTTCTCTCTGTGGTACTCTCTCTGTTATTACCATGGGCTTTCCAACACAGGAGAAGCATTCTCTGAAAGAGTTCATGCTTTTTTTCCCCCAGTATTTTTAATTTCACCCACATCGCTTTCCAGTGTTTGTATTCTCATAACGTCAGAAAAATTAAAGTATGATCTTTTACTCTATTCACCCCCCCACCCCCACGACAATATCGTTGCATTTGGCAGCAGAGATATTAAATAGGACAAGATGAGACGTAGAGGGCCTACAACTTACTTGATCTATGACTTAAGATCCATCTCTGTGAAATAGGGCCAGTAATCACCTATCACTTGTTATTGTTCATGTGTAAAAAGACAATGTATATAAAATAATGTAGATACTAAGTTATATCATGGTAGACACTAGGGTATTCCAATAACCCAAGTGTGTTTTCTGGATCTGAAAGAGAATTTCTATTGGAATTCCTTCTCTGAGTACATAAGAGTTAAAGTGAGCCGTGCTATTTTACTGGTCAACATCTACCATTTTTATTAAAGCCTAGTTCAAAATTAACTTCCTTCAAAATATATGTAGCTAATCTTTATGATAATAGAATATATTTGCTTTAAATTGTATACATTTATTGTGGAGTTTTCTGTTGCTTTTTTATGAGAAATATTTGTATGTTTTTTTTTGTAATACTTTTTATTTACGTATGTATCTATTTATTTTACGGTTTTCTTCTTTTCTTTTCACCCATTCTCTCTTTCTAATTCTTAGGGATATATTTTGCTTATTAAACAAATATTTAATGGCTGTTATTCTACCACATTCCATGAACATTACATTTGAGGCTGTCAAATTTAATTTGTCTAGGAAGAAAGTATGTAAACTTATGAGTTGTCACAGCTACATTGTAGAACCATGGATATGGTTCAGGGGAGGATAAAAAAGAGCGAAATTCATGACAGAGTTATTGCTTTAGATAAGTCTTGATAAATAAACAAGTCCTTGCTTTTAACATAAGGGAAAGATGAGATAGGGCATATTCTAAAACAAATAATAAAAAATAAAATGATGGAAAGAAATCTCAGATAGAGAAATTGAAATCAAGCAAAAATTTAGAATAGTGAAAAAAGGTCACATTCTAGAGAATACAAGTTGTTCAGTGGAGCTGGAACATAGGACAAAATACATTAGCATTTTGGAGATTAAATTGGAGAAATAGGCAGAGGTTCAGTTATTGTCATATTAAGTAATTTAGACATTATCCTGTAGATACAGACACCAAAACATTTTAAACCGAGTGGTACATAATTAGTTTTGTGTTTGAGAGAGCATACTCTTACGGTAGCACAGAGATTCCTTCCTGTGTGTGCTACCTTGTTACTTACATCTAAAAATTCTGAAAGAATGAATCCTCCTATTATCAAATGCTTAATTTTCCTAGGAACCTACTGTAATACTCAGCATATAATAGGACTGTATCTCCATCTAAAATAAATGAATAGTGTTAGAGCATTTTCTTTTTCAAAGTCAGACATGTGCTTTGGCCCAAAACAAACCAAAATCAATAACCTGGTTCTACTTCTTAACAGTTGCATATCATTTTTGGGACTTAGTTTCCTTATCTGTCAAAGTGAGAGTGAAAATACCAAGCTCAAATGTTACTGTGAGAAATTTGCTTGGTGCATAGAAATCTCTCAGTCACATTTTGTGTTTTTACATTGGTGTATATGACTGTTTTAATGGATTCTTAAATTATTCCTCTCCAAGTGTATATCTTCAAAATGAACTCAATGAAATACTGTTAGATTTAGATTGTCATAAAAACAAAACAACCAAATACTGCTGTCAAGAATTTATTTTGAACTTTATTAGTGCGATATGTCAGCTACAGAAAAGAGAGATTTTAGTACAACCACTTTAAATTCCAAACAATGCCTAATAAGAGTTTAGAGCAAGAATCAAAGCCTAGCTACATATTAGGTTTTAAGCACACTATAACTGACCCTGAACAAAAATTTAAATTTTATTCTGCACAGATGGGAGAAAGTAGTATTCATGTGCTGCCAAAAATATGTTCAGACTGAGAGAAGAACTAGATTATTTATTAAAATTGTTTCTTTACTATCACCTTTGATAAAGTCTTTAAGACATTTCAAACTAAATGAAAAAAACAATGATTTATAGAATGGGAAATGAATGTAGGATGCTGATGCTTTGACAGGATGTATCCCCAGTATGGAATAAGATTTCAAATTAGATTACTATGTAGAGACACAAAGACCAAAAACGAAAACTTTTAACCAACTTTGTAATCTGAGCTGGGGAGATAAAGAGTGGGAAGTCTTCCAAATAGTGGGATTTAGCATTGGGGCCAGCCCAATTTCCATCCCATTCTAAGTTCTTTCTTGGATATGTGCAATTACTCTTGGGGAAACCTTGATCAAAATTTTCTCAACACACATCTCTGGTTGAATCCAAATTTACAGCCTTCTGGGGCCTATTTCATCTGGTTTGCCAATCTAAATGATGCTTTCTCAATGCTTGCACTGGCTGAATTATTTAAAAAGGTTTAAATGATATTTTGAAATTTCTTTCTTTTTTTTTTTTTTTTAATTAGCTTGCTGTGCCTGGTGGCCAGATGTCAATGAATGCTGCTGCTGTTAATTTAAATAAATGAAAATAGGAGGTCAGGCAGATTTCCAAATTCTCTCTCTAAAGCAAAGCACAAAATGCATCCCCTCACAGTGTTCTTTCTTGTCTTGTTCTTCAGAATGTTCAACTTCAGTGGAAAATTCAATCGGCATATCTCTGATTCATTCACACTTAACACATAATATTTTTAAGTGCTAGTTGATGTCAAAGATATGAAGATTTGTGCAGGTAGTTTCTATCCTTTGGTCTGGGAAAGTGAAAATTTGCACTCAAAAGGTTGATTTCGATTTTGCACTTAAATTCCACAAATGATAAGTATATCCAATCCCAGGAAAATATATTTCTCCATGGATATTGTTATAATGTACGTTTTTATAAGATTTAATCTCTGCATGCCCACTCTCCTTTGCAATAAAAGTAAGAGGGTAACAAGTGCATGTATGAAAAGGATGAAGCATTGAAATGACAGAACTGACTCTGGGCATAAAAATAGTTTTTGAAAAAAATAAGTTAAAAATATGTGTTTAAAATGTATGATTTTATAATTTATGACTATTAATATTTTTATATATGCCCATGAATTCAGAATCAACACACATTGATGGACAAGATCACATAGAGACCATAAAGTTTTGTTTTAAAGGCCAGTATATTAGTCAGGATAGTCTCAGTTATGCCTAAGAAGTAAAGAATCTCCAAATCTCAGCTATTAAGTTTTGTTAGGTGGATTAAATTAAGGTTTCTATTCATTGTGATGATTCAGGGATCCAGGCTGAAAGATATTTTATCTAACCATGCCTCTACATTCACCACAGTGGTATAAAGACAATCTGATGATTATGGCTTCCCTCTTTAAAATTTCATCCAGAAGTTAAGTATCACTCCACCTCATTTCTTTGACAAAACAAGTCACATGCTCACACCCAGTTGCAAAAGGAATGGGGAATCTCAATCTACCATTTGCCTAGACTGGTGAGAGCTTGACATATTTGGTCAGTGTCACCTCCATCTACTTTAATAACCCAAAGAAAATTATGTCAAATTCTTAGAAGCCACCTAAAATAAAAATCCAGAAACTATACTAAAAAGAGCAGGGATGAACTTTAGAGTATAGGAAGGATAAAAGTGGGGTAGAAGAGAAGAAAAATGTACAGGAGATCAGTGAATCTTGGTGATCGTCTTTCATAAAGAGGAATCTCCTTTACCTCTCAAATATCTCTGGCCCCTTGTATAAAGATAGTCTGCTTATGTTAAGGTACAAGTTCAAAGCCAGTAACAAATCTGAGAGACTTTGAATCACCAACAAACTGCTCTTTTCATATTTGATAGTTGTACATGTGTGATTCACTTAATAGATTTAATTTGTTATAGGACTGTTTTTTCACTTAAAATATTTCTGACTTCTGTGGGGTGAGTGCTGTTGCTAAAACTTGGCTGAAGAAATGATAAAGTTAAGTCTCTTTCTCCTTGGCTTGAAGTGGTCCAATAATAACCTTAATTATTCCAGTTGTAAATTCCCTGAGTTTCCCTCTTTAAAGAGTTCTTTATATCGAGACCCTTCAATTCTTCTTTTTCTGCTTTTGAAACCCATTTGTGTTCAACTCTAAGCCATAGTGAAAAGGTCCTAAGCTCCAAAGTTAAAAGGCAGAATATCAAGTACCAACTATGCTTGTTTTTACTATGAGTTACCCTAGCTCTGTCTTAGTTTTATCATCTACACAGTGAGGGTATCGCTAGTTATTTTACATTGTTTTACAGAGATAAAACACTATCTTAAAGAACTATCTCTAAGTTCAAAAGACAGTAGATGTGCATTAAATATTTATTTCCTAGTCATACTTTAATGATACTGTTATTTTAAAGGAGGTAGTATGTGATAGTGTTCAGAAGTGCAAATTATAGAATTGAACTGCCCTTGTTTAAATTCTACTACAGCCACTGCATAACCTTTGGCAAGTTAAAGCCCTGAGACATATGTTTCACATCAGTTAAATTGGGATGATATAGAAATGCCAACCTTATAGTAGTGATGCAAAATTAAAAGAGATAATCAACCTAAAATTAAGTTTAGTCCTGGTAGACAGTAAGTAATCAAAACATATTAGATATCATTACTGAGTTAAACATGTAAAAGCTCATCGTGAGCTATCATATGATGTAAATGTTTGTTACAACATAGTTATTTTTGTCACAGTTTATATTGTTGAAAAAAAATTGTGTTAATCCTTCAGGTTTCATAGATTAATGATAGTTACTCAAATTAATGAGTAGAGAAGAAAGGAACTTGTACATTAGTGGTTTTCAGTATATTTTTGGAAGTGAAATATTTTCACTTATCCTCAAATGAACCAACTAAAAACCAATTTAAAAAATTAAATCTGAAGTTGTATGTGGAGGGTTGGTTTGGAAAAAATGCATCAGTATCTTGTTTTGAACAGTCCATTATTTATACTATATATCAGCGGTCCCCAACCTTGTTGGCACCAGGGACCAGTGCTCCTATGAAAATCTAAGGCCTGAAAATGTGAGGTGGAGCTGAGGCGGTGATGCTAGCGCTGAGGAGCAGTTACAAATACATATGAAGCTTTGTTTACTTGCCTGCTGCTCACCTTTTGCTGTGTGGCCCAGTTCCTAATAGGCCATGGACCAATAGGAGAGTCCTGCATGTATCATGTGCTTTATTCTTCTTTGTTGTCCTGAATCACTCATATGGCTATTAATATGAAGTGTGCTTTTTAAAGTCAAATGAGTAAATATATCTGAGAAATTATACATTATTACTATTTTAATATCAAATTAAAGACTTAAAACAGAAATGTCTTAAAGATATACTGAGCCAGTTCTCTCTTGGTCTACCTGTTTTTTTTAGTAACTTTCTCACTCACAGACAAATGTAGACACATATAGTTTCCCTTTTTCATACACAAAAAAAGCTATTTCTATCAGCAATAATATAGACTTAACTGAACATTCTATACATTTTTAAAAATATGAATAATCTTTATATATGAATAAATCATATTTTAACTTATATGCTTCAGATATTATACTCAAAACTAAGGTTACAGTATCAGATGAGTATTCTAGCCCGGAAAAGCTTACAATTCAGTAGGAGAGATAGGCAAGCATACAACTAAGTTTAAAAGAAGCCCATGCAATATGCATTCCAAATGGTATTTGAAGCAAATTGCCATGTGTGTAGGGTGGAAGGAGTGATTAATTCAGATGAGGGCATCAGGAAAGGTTCACAAATGCATTTCATCATCATTTGTGTGGTGTGGCTGAGGGAACGCAAGATCATTTAGGTTCTTTATTTGTGACTTCCAGCTGGGCTCTAATTAATTTCCAAGGGACTCTCCCTTTGGATATGCTCTTCCCTTCAAAGAACAACCCCTATTCCCACCTCTCGACCTTTTAATTGCTTGTGTATTGATTGCTGAGGAAGCTTTTGACCAAATGATGAGTAGTTACTCATTTCTCTGAATTTCCTGGGCACTGGGTATTTCAGTTGATATTTTTTGTACATCAGGGATTTAGACCAAGGCACAAACCATATTTTTTTAAAAGTGTCTTCTTGTTTTGTTTTGTTTTATATTATACCACTTCTCTGGGTAATATTTGTTCAGTTGTTTCATTCATGTTTAGACAAAAGTTTTAATGGTATAATTAAATCAATGTGCCATTCATCAGAAAAATGGAAAAGAAAACATGTAAATATAAATATATGTAAACATGTCTTGTGCTATCTGATTTGTATGGGAGGCAGACATGCAAATAAGTTAATAAGTAACTAAATAACCTTCAGGAAACCAAATATGAATTGAGCTCAGATACAAACTTCAACAACCTAGAACCAAGTTTAGTCAGATTTTTTTTTCTCCCTATCCCATCCTACTCAAGACATTGAGAACACGTCAAGGCTCATAAATATTAGAGTTTTTAAATAAGCTATGTTTGTTCAGAGGCTGTTGCATAATTAGTAGTTTTTTGTCTGTGCTCGTATATTTTGCAACTGCTAGAAAGACTTTTGAACTCAGTTAATCTTCAGAGAGAACCTAAGTTTACATGGTTATGGTTGTAAATATACCATAGTCTATTGGATGATGTAGATTTTTCTTTATCATTCCTAGCTATCTGCCCCTTCAGATGTCTTCTTCCCCTGGGCACCCAGAAGTCCCTTTGCCTTGGTTCTTTTCCTTTTCTCCTCTTCCCACTTTCTTCTCTTTCTCTATTTAGGACCCAGGTTTGTTGTGCTCTTTTGTACACAAACTGGTAAGTCCCATTCTATTCCACTGGTGCTTTGAGTGGTATTAGTGGGAGCACCTAAGACACCCTCCTTTACTCCACACATAGCATAAGTTCAATTGCTATGCTTATCTGACATCTTTCTGAGCAAGAGTGGAGTTGGATGGAGACAGAGAACTTCTGTCCATCCTACAACATTTGCAGACATTCTACAGGCTATTGGACAGCCATGAAAATTATGTTTTCAGGAATTGTAATACCATGAGAACAAGCCTATATTATAATATTAAATTTAAACAGCTAGATGCAAAGTTGTGTACAAAGTCAAACGCAAATGCTCTAGAAGTACCAGTCAAGGAGAAAAATAAGAGAGAAAAGAAACTGTAGTAAAATACAAGTTGCTCTAGGTAGCTATTTGTTATTATGGCACTGGGGCAAAAACTATGGGTGCTTTTTATCTACCTTCTCTCTCTCTCTCACCCTCTCACCCTGCCCACACACATTTAATACTCACAGTGCTTATATAAGTAATAGTGTTATTAAAGAAACAATCTATTAACTATGCATTCTTAATTTTATAGGCAAATACATATATTTGTTAATGTTGCATTGAAATCATTCATTCTTTCTGTTTTCATCCAATAGACATGTGATGATACTGCTTGTTTAAAGTGTTTTTAGTTATTTTAATATACACAAAACATGCACAGTACAACTTGTTTTCTAAGCAGTGATTACAGAAGAAAGTTAACTTGAATTGTATGAATTGCATAAAAATAGATTGCTGAGAAGGTCAAAACATTAACCAGGTATTATCAATACTGTGCTGATTAATTATTTCTTCTTTTGGGAGCAAAATCAATATGTCAACCTGGAAGAGAAGGAGAATAATGATTTAAAAAGTGATTTAAAATATGATTCTGGTAGTAGAAAACAAGAATTTTTTTTTTCTTAAATTTATCTTCCTCCAGTGGCACAAAACTTATGACAAGAAAGGCTTAAAAATATTTTTTTTGTAAAGGTAAAGGAAAAAAAAAATCTTTCTATGGAACTAACTGTGCTTTCTGAGTTTTTATTTGCACAATGCTTTTCTTTTTCCTTCCTCTTGATATTACATGTTTAGAATAACTGAATTTTGCCATTAGCTTCCTGTCAGATACTACTGGAGCACAGAAGATAAACTGATGAAGTATGTTAAACTTAAGGCTCGTAATTCAACTGTCCGAAGTATATCTTGTAAAAGCAGTTTGTATAAGCAATACAAAATTGGGGAAAACAGCCAGCATGCTCTTCTTCCAATTTGTTTTGGTTCTTGGAAAGAGTCTTTTTACCTAGTAAATATGTTTTTGCATTCTTCAATTTTTTTTTGTTTTTGAGCCAAATGTAGAAACTGTCTGGGTTTCCGAATTTAATAGTTTATTACCTAGAGAAAAATTCATATTTCTTTAAAAAATTAAGAATGCTTTAATGCAGTAGGATAGCATTTTTTACCTAGAATTTGTACTGGGAATTTTTTTTTCCTAATTTATGATATGTACCCCCCCACCCAAGTCTTATATACATGTAACTCCATACATGGAGAATATTTTATAAACAGGATACAATTATATGTTTAAGTTATGTTTTATTAGATAAAAGGCAAACTTCAACATTTTTCATGTTCACATTGTGTCACAGTGTTAAGCAGTGGGTCTAGCACGTAGTGTGAACGCATAACCAATATCCAGGAAATATTTGAGCATTAACTATAATACTCAAAAAATGGAATTTGTTGAGTTTTGACTATGTACCAGGCACTGTGATTGACATATAACCAAAACAACAACAGAAAGCTTTATTGAATTGTTAATATGTGCTGAGAATTATGTCAGGTACTTTATATTCATTTTCTCATTTAATTTCCAAAATAAGGCCAAAAGTTTGGGAGGATCATTTTTTTCTTTTACATTTTACAGATAAAGATGTTGAGATTAAGATAGGTTAAATAATTTTACTAATTACAGAGCTGAAAAGTGACAGAACTAGACTCTTAGGCAATGCTGGCTTTGCATGCATCATCTCATTTAGTCCTTACAATGAGTGCACAGGTGTTATTTATCAGATAATAAAACTGAAACAGAATCAAAGGATACTGCATATGATTTTTTTTTTTAAATAAAAGAGGGTAGAGAAAAAAATATTGAACCTAGTGCTGAATGCCTCCAACCTAGTGCTGAATGCCCTGAAAGGTAGGTTCTTTGGATATTTTAAAGAGAACTTGCAGATTGAATCTTCACTCAAGGAGCTTGGAATTGTGACAAGGTAAGACATACACAAAATGACACAAATTAGGAAGTGACAAATTCAATGAAAGTCATCTAGACAGATAATAACATTTAATGAGAGTTTTAAAGAAGTAGACAGAATCATGAATAAGCTTCGAAGAAGTGGCATTTGAAATTTCCTTAAAGTACAAGTGGTTCTGGACATGAAAGGAATAAGTAACAATGAGCCATGGACCCAAAAATTTGGGTTGGAGCTTATGCTTTGTAAAGAAGAGAGAAAAGAGCTACTTTATAGTGCTATGGACTTCAGTTTTACACTCCCTAGAAAGGTTGTTTTTCAAAGAAATAGTTCATAGAAATCTTAATATATGATATACAACAAACCAACTTTCTTCAGGGCCCTTGTGGAGGGCCCTGTATTAGAATGGGGTCTGGGAGAGATGGGGAGGTACAGCAAAAAACACAGACCTAGAAGGGGACTAATGAGACCATGATCAGTTGGAGAATGAACCTCAGACCCGAACAAAATAAAAAGCTAAGTGGCCCATACAAAAATTGAATTTACAACTGGCCTCATTTGTGTCATGTTTTAGCTAATTGGGCCATATGTTAATGCACTGGGCAGGCAACAATGTTGGCAGATAAATGAAAAATGCTTCATCTTCCAACTTCACTCTCATGGATATAAAGTACCAGATGGTGGCACATTATAAATGGAGTTAGTCATTCTGGAGGCAAATTTTGAAATATCAATAAATATAGGATTCACATAAACAGAAGTTTATCTGCAAGTGTCTTCTCTAAACAGAGGTGGAGAAAGGAGTCAGCAGTGACTTTAGACAGAGCCCTGGATTAAGAAATGAGACACTGACAGTTCAGTATTGCTGAGCACAGCTGCACCTACTCTGTTCTATTTTTAGAGCTCACTTCTCCCAGAATTTTGTAAGCTTTACTCTTTATCAACTTTTATTTATCACCTTAGTTATCTTTTCTCAGACAGCTTTCCCTGAATAACAAGCTTGAAGTTAATCTTCCCTCATATTCTCCATCTCATTACCGTGTTGGTTTCCTCTGATAGTGAAAATTTAATTTGTTTTCTTGTTCATTATTTTTCACCTGTGCTTGATTCTAAGCTCCCTGAAGATGGGGATTTTTTTTTTTTTGGTCTTATTCACCAGTGCATTACTAACATCTAAAATAAAATGTGGCTCATAGTAGATGCTCACCAAATATTACTGAATGCTGAAATTGTGGCTTTGCCCCCCTACTGTTTGACCTAACACAAAACATTTGGTCTGACATGTTGCTGTTGTTTTGATGAGGATAAAACTAGCAGCACTGTGTGCTGTGTGTGTATTATGCATTGAAACAATCTACTTCAACGTGTCCCAAAGGAGAGATATTGACTGTCTTTTTTGGGTGAGGTAGGAAGAGATTATCTGTTGTCAGCCAATTCTGTTCTCTGTTCTATATTTTGATTTCTCTACTAGGTGAGGTCCCTCATAACTCTAGAACACCGTGACTTGCTGATTATGCAGCAAATAGATTCCATGAGTCCATACTTAAGTGGTAGATTTTAACAGCCATTGGAGACTGTATGTAACAGAATGGCATTTCCCTATATTTCATTTCTCAGGCCATATTTAAGATGCCAACACATAAAAGGTGTGTGTGTGTGTCTTCATACTTATATTCTTAGTCATTCAAAACTGCCACAATAGTCAGTATTTAAAAGTAAAATGTTAAAAACTTACTGTAGGGCCAGCCCTATGGGTTTACAAAGAGATTTTATCATTTCAGGGGCATACAGGCTAAGAAAAATATTATAAGAAATTAAATGTTTGAAACAATAGTGCATATTGCCTCATCTATAATAGCATTATTCTGAAATAATAAAGATCAAATGTGTAACATAGGAAAGAAAGGGAATAGCATATGAGTAAAAATATTTTTTATACATCTTGTATATAGAGGGCTTGATTATGAGCCAGAAAGACAGAGGCAACAACCAGAGAGAAGGGACACATTTTAGTCAAAATAACAGAGAAATTGGCCAGTGGTAGTTTTTCTAAGTAACCTACGAGAGACACCAAATTCCAGGCAGGAAAAATATTAAAAACTATTCTTGAGGAAGTGGTGGTTATGAAATTTCAGGAACACATGGAGGAAGAAGGAAAAATAAAGTAAACTACATTTTTTTGAGAATAGATACCCTGGATTAAAATTTATATTCTATTTTGTTTATCTTCAGAAATCTTTGTATTGGAGTGATTATTTGCAGGAGTTTACAGAAGAACAGACTGAGGCTGCATAGTTTTGCTGGGTTGCCAAGATTACACTGCTAATATATGACACAGATAATTTTGAATCTTAAGGAGATATAGGACATTTAGAATACTAAATAAGATTTATTTACATTAATATCAGTTTTGTAGACTGATAGCATAACAAGAAGTTTACATAAGTTCATCATGTAAAACCTTAAGTGTTCAAAAGTTCAGCAAACTGATTCTGATGTCCCATATTTTTATGGCACTGCAGTAAATTTGAAAAGTCAACTTTGAAAGGAGATTGCAAAACATTTACCATGGTAGCTCATGTGACAGCTTACAGGAGAGGCTCAAGAAAAAACATATTTAACAGGAGAGGCTACAGAAAAATCCTACTTTAATCAGTTAATTTTCCCAAAAGGAAATGCTATATCTATGGTGCAAGTTTCTTCTATATATCTGGATCTATATCCTAAAAGTTAATTTGAAAGAAAAATATGTAAAATAAGCACACTCAAATTGCTCTTTTAATAATAGCAAATTAACTTTTAAAAATTTGTAAAATTAATAATGTTAGCAATTTTAAGTAAAAGGAAGAACAAGAGTAAAAAGTAAGCTTGTAAAAATATTTTTTTAGTATTTCTATGGCTTACAATTAATAATGCTTTAATTAATAGTTTTATAGAGACTCATGCAGCATTGTTTGCTGGTGTTTATTTAATAAATATGAGCTCATCTTATTTCTGTAGCAGGCACTGTGCTAGATAGCAAGAGTTAAAGATACATATGAATGTCTCCATCCTCATGAAGTTCATAGTCCAGTGAGTATGATATTATTAAGTAATAATTCCAATTGAGTTTATTAAAACATACAGTGACTTTGGGCTAAGGACAAGCACTTATGACTGGTGGTTTCACAAAAATATACCAAAAAATTTTTCTTGGGTTGAAGTGAGTAGACAAAGAGGTAATACAGATATTACAGTTTTTGGCAAAGCAAGGAGAAGTAGGCCATAACTGGAAAGAGAGGAATACTGTGTAGCTGAAGTTTAGAAGTGACAAGAGACAAGGCAGAAGTTGTTCAGCTATCAATATTGAAGGGCCACAGATGCCATGCCACTGAATTTGAACTATCATCTCATCTGTAATTGGATCCCACAGAGTCACTTCCTCTTAGAATTAGCCTGAATAATCTAAAACCCTGTCAAGGATTCAGGGCAAATAGGCTGAAGTAAATGTAATACAGAATTGAATATTTTACTCAGAAGAAAATAACATGACAGAATTAAGCAATATGTGGTTGAATAGAAAGCATTAGCAATGATTATGTATCAGCCTGAATTTTTAGGCTTATAAGACAGCAGATATAGATAAATCTGATTTTTATTGCCTATGACATTTCAGCCAGTAAAGTATGCCTTTTTGAAATGTTTAATATCTTTTAGTACTTGCAGTCATGGTATCAGTAGTTTGTAGGAAGCTCTTGCTTACCAGTACTCTAGAGTTCAAGGAGTTAGTCATCGGCCACAGCCTAGAAAAAAAAATTAGGGTTTTAGGATTTTCCCCTCAATAATTGTATGTGTAAGTTTCCATTAATTGTACCATAGATGTTGAACAAGACATGTAAACAAGCACATATTTAATTCTCCACTTCTACTTTCTTCTGTTCTTCCTTCATTTCTCCTCCCCTTCCTCCATTCTTCCTTGCTTTACTTCTTTCAGTAAAGATTTTTGAGAACCTGTCATGACTATTATGAGTGACTAATACAGACAAAGTCTCTCTGTTCTCATTAAGTTTATATTCTGCGGAAGGTGCAATGGAGTACAAGAACTAGATAAACACATGATTCATTAAATGATGATAAATAAGTATTATGCATTGAAACAATCTACTTCATGTCTATTTTCAACATACAGTGACCAACTTGTTCTGGTTTGCTCCAGTCTTCCCTTCTTTTAGCTCTGAAAGTCCGGTGTCCCAGCAGTGCCTCCAGTTCCAGATAAATTTGGACGATTGGATAGCCACTCTACAAGTTCTATGAGCATGTCACATTATGAATATTGAGCAGCATCTGTGAATAAATTGAGAGACTTTAAAAGGATGTCCTCAGCTTAAGCCTAAACTGTGTTTATTCAGGCTACTGTTCTGTTTAAGCTACCAGTAGAGAACATTTGTCAGGTATTTATTTATGTGAAATATCAAAAAACCTGCTGAGAATTAACTTATGCAGAGGTCAAAAATAATTTGGTCATAATTTTATGTTCAAAGATAGTGAAGCAAAGGTAGATGTAAGAGATGGAAGAATCTGCTAAGAATGGTCTATAGTTTTTACTCTACTTCTGGGAAAGAACATTTCCATGACTCCCTAGAGAAGCATGAAGTGAGAACAACTCTTGGGACAGAGGAATTTTGTAAAGTGATAGAGAGGAGGAACAAGGTAAACTTAAGTTATCTAGAGCAATTGGACAAAGGGGCAGAAGAAAATATTTATCTTGTGATCTTATTTACTGCTATGTCAATATATTCAAGGATACATTGATTAGAATAATGCAGTCTGAACTTATTTATAAATTTACTTACCCAACAATTTTTAATGACTATAAAAATGTATTTCTTTTCTTGTGAACACAGCATTAAAAGAATTAATCTAGGATACAGAGGTAAAATACCCACATGTGTTAAGCATTTATGAAACACTAGGTCTCATGACAGATAATTTGCATAATTTGTCTTTTAAATCCTTTCAAAAGAATCAATAGAAACATTGTTTTTTCCATTTCACAGATTAGGGAACTGTGAGTTTTAAGAACATGGGTTGACTTGGCCAAAACTCACACAACTAATGAATGCCTCTACAGAATTTCAATAGAAAAACTTTGAAAACTGTGGTGTAATGAAATTGTGCTAGAGGCTATGAAGTAAATACTCTAGAAACATGGAAAACAGGAGCTAATTTTGCACGCAATCCTCTGGAAAGGCTACACGATGCATCTTCAAATTTCACTTTGGAGAATGCTGCCTTCAGCACCACTTTATTATAGCTAAGGGTAATCATTGATGAAAATGATAATGATCCCAAATCAACATAAATTAATAAGCATTTTTTTAAAGGATGCCAGGGTATTAGGATACATTTCTATAAAAATTTTATGCAAAACCTGGAAACTTAAAAGCTCATCACAGACACTGGAGATACAAACAAGTTTGAAAGCTTTCTTTTCACCTGCTCAGTTTTGGAGAGTTTTCAAGGGGAAACAACCAAAAAAGGAAGGAAAGAAAAATCAGAAGGGAGAAAAATACTAATATTCAGCAGTCTTAGGAAAGTCACCATCTGGATGGTGAAGCAAATCTTGAACAGGGTGAAAGGAGACCTGGGGTTTGTTTCTGATTTTGTCACAAACTAACTTTGATCTTCGCTTAATTCCTTTAACCACTCAGTATTTTAGGATATATATCATTAAATATCAATACCTGTCATCACTTCATCATTCAGGATTTCTTTTTAAGGTCAAATGAACCATATTTTATGTTATTTAAATAAAAATAATAATATTTAATAAAATAGAATGTATAATCAACATTTGAATGTTTATATTCTAGAAAATGATAAGATTCATAAAATATAATTTTATATTGTAAACACTTTTTTTTTCATTAGAATCTATGGTGGTCCGTGATCTGCCTGCCTAGAATTAAAAATAAAATTTAACCTGAAAGATGAATGTATATATTTGTATATACACATGTATGTGTACATTTGTAGTGTGTAGTGTGTGTGAGTATATATATGTGTGTGTGTATATATATATATATATATATGTATGCATATATGTATATAATATTTATATAATTATAACATAAGTATTCATAAGTTATATACTAAAAGCATGTACAATAGGGCACAAGTGAGGCTTTTGTTTTTTACAAAAATCATCTCACTTGATTTTTCATTAGTATTATGACAGGTTTAGTATTGGTTCCATTTCATACAATTGAAAACTAAGACTCAGAGACATCCTTGAGATTACATTAAATATACTGAATGGAGTTTAGGTTAGATTAAGTGCATTAGAGGTCCCAGAATAACTTTTACACCACACAAAAATATCTGCTTAGTTTATTACTCAGAGAAGGTAAGAAAAGTGAATGAGAAAACACAAATGCCTGTACTGCCAAGCCTATAGCTGTCCTGTGAAGATGAGGCTGCTTATAAGGCAAGTTGGAGACATTCTTCTCTGAGGCTCACCAGAGTTAGGTAGCCTGCTTCTGTCCACAGGCTTATTAGGTCAAGTTTTTCTTATGTGTTCTTTTAGTGTAAGTAGTTTTTAGCTTCATCTAAGACATCATATTCTGTCTGGAGCTTCAGGCCCAGACTTCTGGTTGTCATTTTGTGACTTCTCTTGTTTTGCATCTTATATTTCCAATTTGATTGAAATGTTTTGCACCACAGAATTTAGTTTTATATTTATCTATCCGTCCCTCAATACCTATGTACACCTATGCTATAAATGTCTGCTGGTTATTTTTATAACTATGTAGTGCTAAAAATGACAGTTAGACAAGAAAAATAAAACTTTTGAGTTCTCTCCCCTTGAAAGTGCTCTTGCCTTGAGGATGATCTGAGGACTCAAGAAGCTACCACAGGCCCACTGTCACCCCAAATGGAAGTCAGATCTTCAAAGCATACCCAATATTTAAGCTCTGGAAGAAATAGTAAACTAATTATTTTTGGAAGCAAGATTGTGCATGTTTATTTTGTGATTTAATAAAAAGCTGACATAGCAGCCATTAGCTTCCCAGAGTGTGTTCTGTTTAATATGCAAAACACACAGAAATTAACATAGTAATTATGTTAGAACTAACAGGATACAAACATTTTAAATGGATTTAACACATTAAATAATTCCATGTCTTATGTGGCCCTGGTGTCTTTCACAGATGGTCACAACATTTGCTAATTTGTTCTACAGGTAGTGCAAATTAATGTGATTTTCTTTGACTCCTATTCTTTTTTTAATGTGGACAGATAGCTTTATTTTTACTTAAAATCATAGCTATCCTGTTTAATGTGTTTTGGTTCTTTTAACAAAGAACATCTATGTCCTTTTTTCAAAATGGTGGCTTTCTTTGTATACAAGTTTAAATGTTGGGGAAGATGAAAGGGAATTAGTGAAAATATGTTCATTTGATATCTCAGATAGCACAGATGTTAATGTCACTACTACTACTCAACTAGAAACCACTTTTTTTCCCTTTGTTTGCAAAGCAATCATTTTTGAGACAACTATTCACATCTACTCTATTAGCTATTGAGGGTACAAGGATGAGTAACATATTTTGTCTTCAGTATCTTTTCAGTCTATAGGAATTGCTAAAATAAGACTTAAAAAATGACTTTTTTTTTACATTTTCATAATATCCCAACTAAGCAGTAGAAATAATATTTTGCAGAAGTTCGTAGAAATAAAATATAATTAGCAGTTAAACAGTAATAGATTTTCATAAAAGGAAGAAGAGCTCCTTGGAGAAATACTTAATTCTGGCTTAGGCAGGAAATATAAAGGATGAACCTGGAACACCACTTAATACAAAAAATCAAGAACATAGTCAAAGACTACCATAGTTATATCAAAGCTAAAGGAATTGGAAGTCAAACTGAAGAGGTTGTATTGGCCAAATATAAGATAATTTGATAATCAATAGAGATAATAACTGCAGTGGATTAAAATTCATAAAAAATATGATTTAATTAAAGAGTTCATAATTATGAAAAGAAAGCAATACAAAAATCATCACCTTTAGAGAATGCTAGGAGTTACTCTTTTGCAAACTAGTAACAGAAAAAAAAAGCATTATCCTGTCTTTATTATACATCTTATATCTCAGATTAACCAAAAATGATGGAAAACTTTTCTTAATGGAAGTATTTCAGCTAAATAAAACAACAACAAACAAACACACACAAAATCTCAGAAGTTTTGATAAAACTAGATAGTCACCATTTTGCAACTCTTATTTTATAGATATGAAAAATATTCAGTGATAATTGTCACCTTTGTTAAAAGAGAAACTTTATGAAAGAACATAAAATCTATAAATCAGTATTAAAAAAAACCTAGTAAATAAAATGGGAACAACAAAACAACAACAAAACCTTGATCTAAATTAATGATTCTCAACATGTGCAGTTCTTTCCCCCTGAAGAATTTAGCAAAGTCTAGAGTTATTTTTTTTTAATTGTCATAATCTGGAAAGTTCTATTGGCATCTAGTGGATAGAAGCCAGGGATGTTGCTAAATATTCTACAATGTACATTTGGCATTCTATGCATTTGGAATTATCTAAATCACTTAATAAAAAAAAAATGTCAACAGTGCTGAGGTTGAAAAATCCTGATCTAGATCTATCTGTTTACAGAAAAACACAGCATATAGAGAGCCATGTTAAATGATGCAATATAGGTGCAATCAGCAAAATCTGAACTGAGGAAAACTACAGAACAAGTGACCTGGATTTTCAAGAAATAAATTGCAAGGAAAGAGAAGTGAGAAAAGAAATGAAAGAGAGAAAGAAAGGCATAGACACAGAGAGACAAAAAAGAGAACAGACACAACTGATCAATTAATAATATTTAAGAGACTTAGAGCACCCTTATCATAATTCATAAAACCACACTGTAAGAGAATATAATATTAATAGGGTAACTGAAGACTTTGGGCACTGACTAGATATTCAATAATGCTAACACATTATTACTTAATGCATGATATCAACATTGTGAATGTTTAAAAATATATAAGCATATAATAAAGATGATGCTGATATATTTAAAGATAAAATAGCATATCTGGAATTTGCCTCAAAATAGTTCAGAGATAGGAGAGTATATTGAATGGGAACATACATGAAATAAGATGATCTATGAATGCATAATTTTATGGATTGAGGTTTGATGTTGGATGATTATTATCTGGGGGATCATAAATATATGTAGTGTTTGAATTTTCTCTAATGATATTTTAAAGAGTTATTTAAATAGGTGATTCCACTATTTCTGAAGTAGTGTAAAGCTCAAAAAAATTTATCCATTAATTCAGTAACTCATTTATTTATATATTCATTTGATCTTATTTACTAGATGAAAACCCTTGACTTCTGAATTAAATACTCTGGAATTTGAATTCCAGTGCTGCCAATTCATAACTGTGTGACTTTGGTGAAGTTGTCTCACTTCTATTATCATCATTTTTAGAAATATATTTTAGTTCCATGTAGCATCGATCCCAAGTCTGAAGTTCCTTTGAAATTTATTCAGTAATTTGATTTGACTTGGTAAAGCTGCCTGCTATGACTTGTACTGACCTTAAAATCCCTCAACTATCTTCCGAGTGACTAATTATTGATTTTGTGTAAGGACCATTTAATTAAATAGATGCCAGGAAGAGATAGTATTTCTGTATAGGGAGAAATGACTGTAGGTGATTATTAAACCTGTTTTCCTTGTGGAATCTTGATAAAGTCATTGTTAATTTATATTTTCTTCCTCAGGACATGCTTATTTCCTCCTTTACCTTCTTTTCTGACAATGTCGCACCACTAGGACTGTGCTTGTTTATCTGAGATGTCTGACATTTCTCAAAGAGTTGGCTTGAAACGTGTGTACTAATAAAACTCAATTAATGAAAGATTAATAGTGTATTGGGAAAGGTCATGTATGAGAGAATGACTTATTTTTTGATATTTGAAACTTATTTAGATGGTTAAAATAAATTAACCTAAGCCTTATCTGCAGTACAAATTATCATGGTCATGCAAACTAACAACAGTGCACTAACAATAGTACAAATACTCTAAAAGACATATACTTCTAGCACAATCTTTAAATGTTTTTATCACATTGGCAAATTTTTATTGAATGTATATTAAGTTTCAAGCACTATGCTAGGGTCTAGGAATGTTCTAGTGAAAAAAAATATAGTGAGTGTCTTCTCACAAAGAGTCCAAAGACAAGTGGAAAGTATAGTAAGTGTACACTTAGGGAGCACAATGTGTGAATAGTAGGAAGGAAACAATTTTGGGTTGAGCAGTAAGCGAAGAAAGAATAGAATTACTATGATAATGAATACCTGGGCCAGTAACTAAGGGTTAACATTCATTATACAGGTTAAGAGAAATGGATGGAGTAGGGATGAGGGCATGATCCCAGGCTTTAGAATTCATATGTTGAAAGGGAGAAAGTCCAAAGGGAAAATTACACACCATTCCTGATGTGCAGCTTTTGCCCCTCCAGTTCATTTCTTGATCAAGTCTAAGTGGACTTATGTTTTTCATAGACATGTATTATAATGCAAATTAATAAAAAAATCCAAATGCTTCCAGGATTGTTCAAACTATGTCCTGTGGTCTCATGGATATAATAGATTATTCTAGATATACGTTATGATTTTAGGAGTAGAAGATAGGAGTTTATACCCATGGCTTCTTTTATCTTATCTTCAAGAGTCCTATAACAAAGGAAATATTAAATTATTTACTGCTTTATAAAGTTTTCATAAGAAGATTTGTTAGAAAAAATGTGAAATTGACTAGCACAATTTTAGAGGTAGACTAGGTTTTTTTTTTTATTTTTGTGGCAGCTTTATTGAGAAATAATTCATGTGTATTAAAATTCACCCTTTGAAAGTATACAATTTAGTGAATTTTAGTATATTAAGTTGTACAGTCATGACCACTATCTAATTTCAGAACATTTCATTGCCCTAGAAAGGAACCTTGTACATGCCCTTTAGCAGTCACTCCTCATACCTTCTTCCTTTTCTTCTCCTGGCAACCACTGATATACTTTATGTCTGTATTATAAAAGTGAAATAATAAAATATGGTCTAACTTCTTTCATTTAGCATAATATTTTCAAGATCCATTCATGTTTTGAATAAATCAATATTTCATTCTTTGTATAGCCGAATAATATTCAATCGTATAGATATACCACATTTTGTGTATCTACTTATCAATTTATAGACATTTGAATTGTTTTCTCTTTTTGGCTATTGTGAATAATGCTGCCTTGAACATTCACGAACAAGTTTTTCTGTGGACATAAGCATTTGATTTTCATGGGTATATCTATTTAGAAGTGAGAATTGCTAGGTTGTATGATAACTGTATCTTTAGCCATTAGAAGGGCTGCCAGACTGTTTTCCAAAATACACCACTTTATAATCCCACCATCAATGATATTTCAGTTTATTCACATCTTTATAACACTTGTGATTATATTTTTATTTTAGCCACCCTGTGGGTGTGAAGTAGCATCTCATTATTTTAATTAAATTTATCAGGGGGACATTGGTTAATTAAATTATTTAGGTTTCAAGTATACAGTTCAATAGTATGTCATCTGTGTATTGCATTTCGTGGTCACCACACAAAGTCAAATCTCCTTCTGTCACCATATATTTGACTCTCTTTATTCTTATCTACATTCCTCCACCCCATTTTCCCTCTGGTAGCCACTAAACTGTTGTCTGTGTCTGAGTTTTTGTTTGTCTTGTTCATTTGCTCCTTTCAGTTTTCTACTTTACATGTAAGTGAAATCATACGATTCTCAATTTTTTCAATCAGACTTATTTTGCTTAGTATGACAATATCAAGATCATTTGACATATATTTCCCTGACAACTAATGATATTGAGCAACTTTTCGTGTACTGATTGGTCATTTGTATATCCTTTTTGGGAACTCTGGTTTTAAAGGCAATTTTGAATTTAGATACCTGCTGTGAATTTTGGACAGCATACATCTTTACAAATTGAATTTGAAAGCCATGATAATATTTTTGTCTAAAACATAACTTTTTAATGAATATTCTTTATTATCTCCCCAGTGTTTGTTGTGGCCTGACATTCATGTAATAATAATAACAGAAATAATAATGTTAAGATAATGAAGAGTAAAACTATCACAAGCAAAATATAACAGTAAAATATCCTACTTGTTGAGCATCTACTGTGCACAAGATATTCTAAATTCTGCAAATCTTCTGATCTTCTGTAACCATGTGTTTGAATAATTCAAAATATTTATATTCTGTGGACAGTGTTTCCGACACACAGTATCAGGAGACAGTATACTTGGGGATAGTGCAGAAATATTTGCATATAATATAAAATCCAGTGGACGTTACAAGTGAAGTTTTTCTACTTTAATAATAAGAATGTTCATTTTCTATGCGTTATCAAGTTTGCTGGGATGGCAGCACTGTGTAGTACTGGGAAGGACAAAAAAAGTTATTGACACTTAGAATTCTTCTCCCTTTAATCTAAGCCTAGCAAATATGCCTTAGAAATGTAGGAATTTTCAGAAATAATTAAAGTATAGATTCACATTCATTTACCATCTTGCTATGTGCTTAATAAAATATATTTTATTAAACTGTGGCAAATTTAAATGATGAAATAACAAAGAATATTAAGTATTTCATTCACAAAATAATTATTATTGTACATCCAATATATGCAAAATTCTGTCTTGAGTGTTTGAGATAAATCAGGGAAAAATAAAAATAATATAGATGTGTACATATTTACATGATAAGATTTATGAAATATTTTGTGAATGAAAAGAACTAATTTTAGCTTAAATCTCTCTCTCTCTTCTATATATATGTATGTATATATATATATATATGTATATATATGTATATACACACACATATATATGTATTATATACATATATATGTATATATATATTATATACATATATATGTGTGTGTATATACATATATATACATATATATGGTACATTCAATATAGGTTTCACATCTAGCCATATATCAAGAATGATATATATATATATATATATATATATATATGTATATATACATATATGATATATATATATATATATATATATATGATATATATATATATATATATATCATTCTTGATATATGGCTAGATGTGAAACCTATATTGAATGTATGATATATATATGCAATATATATATATTGCATATATATATATATATATATATATATATATATATATATATATATATCATTCTTGATATATGGCTAGATGTGAAACCTATATTGAATGTACCAAATTGTGAAAAATAGTAATTCATTGATGATAAATTATGGTTGAATTTTTTCTCATCTATATTTTCCATTTTTTATTACTGAGAATAGATTGTATAAAATATAAATTATAAAAATAGGTAATTTAGATAGGTGTACATTTGAAGATAGCAATTGCTTCCTTATCTAATAATATTAATATAATATGTTTAGATTACAATGATAGTATAAACATTAAATGGCATGTAAGTAAAAATTGATACATTTTGTGACAGGCAAAACATTTAAATGTGTTCTCACAAATAATTGTCACTAGAATTTTATGAGAAGGCATTATTGTCCCAAATGTACAGAAATTTACTGTAAAAACTTGAGTTCTTTCTTAGCCAAAGTCTACTAGATTAGATCTTAATGCCTAGCTTTTCTACTTCAAAGTCTTTCATTAAACTTTTATTAAACCATATCAGAAACAAACTGTTTGGGGTCTAAAGTCTATAATCTTTAGAGCACAAACAGTGGAGTATATATACCATTGGTAGGCCAATAGTTTTTTTACCTCATGTTATTCCTAGTTATACATAACACATAATGTTACCAGGTAAAATAAAATATCTTAGTATTCAAAACCAGAGGCTTTTTCACCACAGGCATTTGAGGCTCCTACCTAGTTCTTTCATATATAGAGGCTGTCAAGTACAGGAGTTTTGATGAAATATGATGCTAGTTTTTATTATAAGCAGATGATATGTGCTAGACAGTCTTTTCTCAGAAATCTTTAAGATTTAAGAGGAGACTCTTTCCATGCTTTCTATTAAACAACAGATAGAAACAGGAGAGCATTTTACTCTCCACAAACAGTGATACAAACTTAGGGAAATTATCATATCTCAAGTCAAAATCCCACTTGTGCATGTTCATTTTGTTTTGTTTTTGTTGTCATAAAGCAAGGTGAGGCATTTCTTCATTCAGGTCTTCAACTGTCAACTTCTGTGAAATTTCTGTTTCCCTTTTAGTTTTATATTTCTTCACTTAGTTTAGAAATAAAATGTTCACCATTTTGTTTTCCAAACCTATCAAAATGGTTATACTTTTATTTTCTATCATTCACATTTTTAAAGCCCATCTAGTGTTCTAATGTAATTCACTCCATGTGGATATTTCATCATATGATGTGCATAATCTGTTTTCACAACTAATATATTTTTTTAATAGATTCAGTATTTTCTCACTGTGTGTAGATGATAAAAGTCTTTACCTTGATCACATTGTTACAGTTGGAAGAGCTTCCATAAGGAACATCTCCAGGAGGCTCATTATTAATAACTTATGAATGTTTGAGCCTGAGTCTCAGGCTCTCTAATTCCAGTGCCTTTGTTTTTTTTCTAATATGATGAAGAAATTCAATTACTTCTTAAACCAGACCATTTTTACTTCTTGATGTGGATTCTCTACTTTAATCATGTTATCTCTACCGCCCATTTATGTAAGACTCATTCATTTTCACATCTATAACTTACTCAAACTCTCTATCCTACCATAGAGTATTCCCCAACTCCTGTTAGGATCATCATATCCTACATTATTTTCAAAGTTTATTTCAGTGGTTTCTCTGCAAAGTTACCTTTGATCTCAAAGATATTATTCTTCCTGTAAATTGCTAGTTTTGTGGTTTCTTATATCTTCCATCAGACACATATTGTTGTCATAGATTAATCTGAATAATCTGTTAAAATGTAAATCAGATTAGGTGACCATTCTTATATCTTTCAGTGGCTTCCTGCTACATTGATAATAAAAGATAAGCTCCTCATTATAACCTAAAAGACCCTCTGAAATCTGCTCATGCTGAAGTTTCCATCTTTACCTCACTCCACCTCTGTAACTCTCAGAACATCCTAGCCTCGATTACTCTATCAGTTATCTATTTCTGTATAACAATGTTAACATAAAATAAGCAACTTAAAATATCAGTCATTTTATTACACAATGTCACTGGGTTAGGGATAAGTGTTGAATTTAGCTGGGTGTTCTTCAAGATTCTCAGGAGCCTGCAACCATGGTTTTAGCTAAAGCTGGGATTTCATCTGAGATCTCAACTAAGAAAGTACCTGCTTCTAAGATTACCTGGATATTGGCAGGATTCAGCTTGCTGGACTAAATGTCTCAGTTCCTTGTGGGCTGTTGGCCATGGACTATCCTTAGTTTCTATTTGACTGTTGGCTCTCAGTTTATTGCCATGTGAGTCTTCTCTGTATGGCCTCTAGCTTCATCAAAGTCAGCAAGGTTGAGAGTCAATAGTGAGAATCTTCCAGCAAGACAGAAGTTACAATTTTATTGAAAATGTATACCATTACATTTTCTGTATTTTATTGGTTAAAAGCAAACCCCAGTTCCAATCAACATTCAAGGGTAGAGGCTTACACAAAGGCATAAATACCAGGAGGTGAGATGATCAAGGGCTATTTGCCCACCACACTTTTCTTCAGTTTCTTTGAATAATGAAAACTCTCTTGGATTTCATCTGTCTCAAATGTCCTTTTACTGTCTCAGTGCATAGATGGCTTCTTCTCATCATTTACTTCCCAGTTCAAATGTCATTTCTTTAGATAGGTATAGGTTTGCCATCATTAAGCATCATTAGTGATACCTAATACATCTTTCTGAATAAATATGTGGAAGGCAACATACACTTGATGTACTACTGCATTTAATAGGAAATGGAGTTTGGATATCTATTTTTGTGTAGACACTTTTATTTTCCAAACACAATATTTATTCTCAGATGATAGTGCAAAGTCCAAAGCAGGTAATAGCAATTGCCTTAATTTATGTTTAGAATGGACAGAAGTTAGTTGCCTCTAACAAGACATAACAGCTGCATAGATGGTGCAGGTTATTTGAACTTATACAAGTTGGGGTTTTCGAAATCCTCATTTCTCCACTGCTGGACTGTTTGTCTCTAGGGCTTGCTAACGGTATGTGACACTTATTTTAGAAATATATATTTTACACAAAGAAATAAGAAAAGAAGAAAGGAAAAGAGGGAGGGAGGGAGAGGGGAAAGAAGGAAGGAAGGAAGGAAGGAAGGAAGGAAGGAAGGAAGGAAGGAAGGAAGGAAGGAAAATATTTTCTGAGCCTGCTTTTTCATTTGCTAAGCCACACATGCTCTCAGTATATAAAATATTGGTCATAGTAGAGGTAGAAATGATAATTATTATATCCTATTATTTTATAAAAGGTAGAAGTAATGTCAATTTTGAGGCAATAATAGTCCAGTATCCTATATTCTTTATACTCTAGAGTATGATAGACTGAGTTCAGAGTCTCTCATATTTGTTGAACCCTATATTAAACAAATTTTTTAAACTCTTTTCTTTACTGGGGAAAATTTTTGATATGAGCATCATTGATTTCAAAGCGGAATGGCAATAACTGGAGATTAAATTTGTATTTTACAAACACCTTTTATCTGTAAACTTCCTCCCTCACTGATACTCTCACAGGACATTGAAAAATCCCCCAAAAGGCACAACAAAACTACTGATCTCTATTATACTAACCCAAATCATTAACATACACTTTAATATTTTCTAGGCTTCTCATGTCTGTAAATGTCTGGCCATTTAATAGCTAAGTATTTTTTTTTTATTAGGACTGAATATCAGACCCTATATTCTGCCCACTGCTACACGAGCAGTCATAACAGTGATGAGTTTCTTTGATAGTGCTGGTGTGAGATGAGAAGACCCTCCATCTAGGCCAACTTATCTTTTATCAAATGTGGTTATATTTCAAATTGAATGATTTTCCTTTTGGTTTACTGGAAGCTCTGAAATGAGCCTATGTGTTATAATGAAGTTCTACTGTTGTAGGGGAATTTTTTCTGTTTAATTACCATTATTTTCTACCCCTCAGTTTTACTCCTTTCGTTTCAGTGTTTCATGTATTAAGAGTTTTGCTTATTTGTTTCTTCCAGATCACTTCTTCCATTGTTCTGGTCAATGGACTCATTCCCTTTCACATTCCTCTAGGGTTGTCCACACCTCTCACAATGCCACTTTATTTTATACACTTCTTCAAGTAAATATTTAACTTCAAACAGTGCAATAAAAAATTTTAAGGCTTCTATGTAAGTGTTGAATAGTGGACGATTTCAATCATTTTTGATGTAGATGAGTACATTCTTTATTTCTCTCTTATACATAAATATGATTACAACTAGTCTGGGAAATAATTATTTAGTATAAAATCAGGGGTTATCTTCACTAAATCTAACTTCATAACATTTGCATTTGTAATATTTCTAGTATTGAAGAACTTACTAAATAATATTGTAAATATTATTTGAAGGATTTACTAAATAATAGCATATATATGATTGTACAAATTGTTCTTTCTCTTGGCTCTAAATCTTGATACCTGCTATCCCATCTGTTTGGATCAAGTATTTTGCTCTCCCCTTCTCCCACTTCAGGATAACCTCTATCACAACTTGGGTGTAATTTCTTTAAAAAAAAATGTCCTCCTTGATCATGAAGGCCAAATTAGGTATATGTATTAATTTTCTATTGCTACTATAACAAATTGCCACAAACATATTGGCTTAAAGCAATACAAGCGATATAGATCTAAAGTTCTATAGATCAGAAGTTTGTTAAAGGTCTCATTTTGCTGAAATCAAAGTGTTTGTAGGACTGTGTTTCTTTCTGTAGGTTATAAAAGAGGATCTGTTCCTTTGCCTTTCCATCTTCAAAAGGTCACCCATGTTGCTTGGCTCACGGTCCCTTATTTCTACCTTAAAAGTCAGAAACAGCCAGTAAAATTCTTTTCACATTGCATCTCTGACTCTTCTCTCTCTTCTACTTTTAAAGAAACATGCAATCAGATTGGGCCCACATGGATAATCCAGGATACTCTCCTGGATTAGCATCAACTGTTAGCAACCATAATTGTATGTATAACCTTAATTTTCTTTTGCCATGTAATATATTGTATTCACAAGTCCCGAGGATTAAGTGGGCATCATTGGGAGTCTTTATTCTGCCCTCTATACTACCCTTACAGTGAGTCCCATTCCAATTCATATGTAATGTCATTTATTATGCTTTATTATGTTATAGTTATCTATTTTCTTGTCTATATTCCACATTCACATACTTAATTACTACCCTCTAGATTGTAAGCCTCTAAGAGAATAGATATTAGGCCTGTTTCTCTGGGGAATAACACAATCCCAGAGAACAACAGTCCTGGAATATCATAGTCTTTTAATAAATGTTGATTGTGCTTTAACAGATATGAATATGTGTGTTTATGTGTTTGTGTGCTCATGTATTTGATTCACCCTGAAAGTAGTTAAATTATGTGCAAATGGAAATTAACAGGTAGAATATTACTGCTTTTACAGGGGGTGATAATAACTTCCAAATATATGTTTTCTCTGAATTACTAATTGTGCATCCAAGTTCTTTATATCTCCATCTGTATCTCAAAATTAGCATGTTAGAAAAAAAAATCACCAATTTTCTTCACTTCATAATATGCTCTTCTTCCATCTGTCTCTGAATCAGGTATTGGTACTACCATATTATTGCCATATGTCTTTCCCTTAACACTATACCTAATTTATTAGAGGTAGAAAGCTCTACCTTTAAAATATCTTAAATCTTCCTACTTCTCTCCATTTTTATTTTAATCAACATAAACTTTCTTCATCACTACCAGGATGACTCAATAACCTTGTATTAATCTGCTCAGAATGTCACAACAGGATTCCACAGATTGGGTGACTTAAACAGCAAAAATTAATTTTCTTACAATTCTAGAGCATGAAAGTCCAAGATCAGGTGCCAACAAGGTTGATTTCTGATGAGACCTCTCTTCCTGGCTTACAGATGGCTGCCTTTTCACCATGTCCTCACATGACCTTTCTTCTTTGTGTGAATACTCCTAGTTTCTTTTCTCTTTTTTAAATGAACACCACTCCTATTAGTGTAGGGCCCCACCCTTATGGTCTCATTTAACCTTAATTACTTCCTTAAAGTTCCTATTTCCAGATACAGGCACACTGAAAGTTAAAGCCTCAATATATTAATTTTGGGGGATAAAGTTTAGGCCATAACAAATTTACATTCCCACAACCCATTTTCACTTAGCAGCAGGTGATTGTCTTCACTTAATTTGCATAACATTCCTATGATTAAATTCTCTAGGCTTTTTAATAACCACTGAAATAAATTCCCAATATCTTGGTCTGGTTCGAAAGGTCCCTTTCATTTGACTCCTGCCTAAATCTCTGAACTCATCTTGGACTACCTCCTCCTTGATTTATATGCCTAGCTTATTCCTGCCTTAGTGCTTTTGCATTTACTGCCCCCCTTCTCAGAAAGTCCTTTACATAGATCTTGTTTTCAAATCTCAGCTCAAATACTACTGCTGTAACTTTTTTCATCATGTTGTAGAAAGTAGATACTCTCCAACTACATTGAAGTCATTGGAATTATGTTTCAGGTGGTTAAATTTGTATGATTAAATTTATCTGTAAGCTCAAGACTAGATAATATGACCCTGAGAGTCACTTTCCAACTTTAGAATCAAAAGTTTTTATATTGTTAACAACTATTTATGAATAGATGTTTCTATTCTGCTGAAATATTTCCAATCTAAGTAACAGAAGGTAATTAGCAAAGACTCTAATCCGCAGTAATGCTTTAGTGCCCATCATTAAAAAGCTTAACTGTTGTACCATTTTTCTTTTCTGCTTTATGAAGAACTCATTTATGTACCATTTCAATGCTATCATCATTGTTAGTGAGTTTTATGGGGGGATGAAATTACTGGCCTCAATTTTACAACATAAACATTACCTGAAGCCTTCTATAATCCAACCACAGGAGAAAATAGAAAAAAAAAAAAAGGGAAAAATGATCATAAAAATACTGATGGTGAAATTGAACTTTGATGCTCATTGGTTTGATTGATCTGAAGCACCACAATAAAATTCTAAGTCATGTACTATAAAATCTTTTTTTATGTCATGACTTTTTTTCTTGTAACTTATTCTTAATAGCAACACACTAGAAAGGACTGATACATCTAGAAAGACTGAATATTTAAAAGACACAAAATGTCAATTCGTACATTTTTGAGCATTTGGTTGACATCTCATTTCAAGAATAGAGTTGCCAAAACTGTTCTTCCTAATGAAAAAAGAAAAAGAAAAATCAAGTGATTCGCATAGCTGGAGGTAAGTGCAGTTACCTTTGTAGAGAAAGGTCAGTTTCTTAAGATGAATAAAATTCACTTAATAAATTATTTATTAGTCATTTTTTCTTGTAACTATATTAAATACATATGCAAATCATGTATTTCAGGTGTTTTTTTTTTTAATGAGAAGATAAGCGTTTCTTTCAAGCACTCTGATTTCAATCCACCCCACAAGAAAGAAACAAATCTTGCACTTTTGTCCATCAAGTAACATGTAATTTACAAGTTTAACTGGAGTATGCCATTTTTTTCTCCACATACATAGAATTTTTTTCTTTTAATTTTCTTTTTCTTTCTTTTTTTTCCATTTTTATTAGTTTAAAACAAATGTTAAGGGTAAGATACATCATCAAACATAGGATATAGTTTATTTATTCATGATTCACATTTTAAGTTTCATTCTTAATATAGTCTTCATAATCACCCCTTTGATTAGATATCATTGTCCCTATCTTTCATTTGAAGAAATTAAGGTTCAAGAGGTTAAGTGACTTATGCAAAACATACAACTATTAAGTTGTGAAATCAGTATGAAAAAGCTGTGATAAGAACATCCCAAAGCAACTTGAGATGAACATAAATTCTCAGGTGGGATGCAGAGCTATGAAACATAAAATGTCTGCCAGTGATTACAGTCCACACAGAGCATTATAGCTAAACACATTGGAAGAGATAGAGAGGACAGCTGAGCCAGAGAGATAGTCTTAAAGATGAAAACAGACAAGAGAGTGGCAAGAAAAGTGGCTTCTGAGAGTCAGAAGATATATTTGGATAAACCAATATATTCTCTCACTGCTTTGTATGGACTTCTACAGCTTTAGGTTCTTCCCTTACAAATTCAAAGGGCTGAGGACATAATAGCATTTGACTTGTTTCTTGAACTTTCTCAGAATTTAGAAGGCATCCTCAGTTGAACAGCCCTAAATTTACTATATATTTATCTCTTTACCCTCCTTCAAATATAGTCTTACTATAATGAAAACACTGAGTTTCTTGCTTTAGGCTGGACTCTTAAAAATTTAGATAGTCAAATTAACTACTTCCTATTGATCAGGAATTTAAAAATATTTAAATTCACTGAGTGAGATACAAACTGGTTAAATAATCTACTCTTGCATAAAAACAAATCTATAATCTATAAATCTATAGTATGATGTTTAGTTAACAGAATAAAAGTATATGTATGCCCAGGGATAGTGAACCATTCTAGAGGGCTGGATCCTAGAAATGGTGAGTGCGGATAGGTGGAGTGGGGACTGAGAATATAAACTTATCTAGAAGTTTATCTAGAAGATAAACTAAAATCAAGTTTGTGAAAGGACTGGGAAGATATACTTAGGAATTCTGTAAGTTTTGCCTTCCAAAGATGATGTTTTAATAGGTCACAGAGATCTAGAATTGTGTACAATACTTCAAAAGTTTTACAACAGGGTGAGGCATTTCTCATTACTGAAGAGAGGAAGATTAAAGCAATTTCATAGCACAATTAAAGTGTTACATTATTGAAATGCTAATGAACTTAGCCAATAAGTAATTCTGTATATAGTCTGAAACATAAGATGGCTAAGGTTTCATTCCTTTTAAAAAAATATAGCACCTTTCAAATGTAAGTGTGTATATCTACATCTATACACATGCACATATGCACAAATACACAAAAATATATGCACATCTTTAACATACTCCTACCTGTTAAAATAATTTTATAATTACATATAGAAATTAATAAAGGCAGAAAATAAGTAGAGACAAATTAATATTGTGTTAAAGGGTATGTACAAATGGTTAGCATAATCTAAGATTAATACTGAATATGAAAATCAAGAAAAACACAGATTTACCTTGTCAACTTTCAATTTAATGTTTAACTTTTAACAGGAGAAAAAATGTGTTCTCTCTTAACTTCCATAGTGCACCTATAAAATAAAAAATCTAATTTATGAGAGTGGGCTGCCTTTCCAAATCCATTTGTTCCCTTCTTTTTGCTTTCCATTTACAAATCTGTAATACACAACACAGAAAAAGGTAGAAAAAAAAATGGATCTTAGGCATAAAAGTGATACCTGTTGGAGCCAGTACTTAATGCTTACAATGCTATTTCCTCCTTTGAAAATGTGTATGCTGCTGGTAGGGGGTGAGTGAGGATGCTGGGGGTGACAGAGTAGAATGAGACTCTCATTTAAACTATGTTTTCAAGGAATGTATAGAATTCTACTACTAACTATAAGATAAAGATGGAGGCTAAAGTCATTAATAATTTCTTTTCTCCCAGAAAAAAAGTATTGCTGAGGTTAACTTGTGAAGGTATCCTCATTTACCTCAACATCTTCTTTTTGTTAGAGTTGTCCCAGTTTATTACTCTATCCATCTGTCCATCCATCTATCAATCCATCCTTCCATCCCATAAGCATTCATTAAGTATCTGTTATATTTTGGAAAAACTGATGTTTTTGAAACATAGCAGTAGTTCAGGAAAATAGATAGTATGATCCTCATTTCAATTATGAAGAAACTGAAATTCAAATAACTTAATTCTTAGGTGAACAGCTGGTAAATGCCAAAACTCAAATTGAACCCCACCTATGTTTGTTGGGGTGTTTTTGTTCATTTTTTTAACAGATGCTATGGGAACAATCTGCTAGATGTTTGGAAATGATGGAGATTGGGGCAGTGCTAATTCCTAACCTCATTGGGTTTGCAGTCTACTGAGATTATTTGGTGGCAAAATGTGTTGCCCCTTTTTTCTTCATTATGTGTTCTTAAAACAGCAAAAAAATGCGTATACTGAGCACCCACTCTGCGTGGGCACTCACCATATATTAGTTCATGTAACAACCACAATGTTCTCTTCAGCATATTTCCTTCACAATATGCCCTGTTTAAGAAATAAGAAAGTAAAGACTTGTTTGCAAACAATGCTGTCATATGCACTATGGCAAGTATATGTAGAGACAGACTATCTCAAGATTTAGAGTTTACACAAAGGTCACAGAAAAACCTATGCTGCTTTGCCTTTTCCTACAAGGGGTAGTGGTTGGGTTGGGTGGAGATTTTACTTTTTTTGAAATTTATTTCATGCAAAGTATAATTCTCCAGGATTTCCTCTTGATATTAAATTTAGTGTGGTAGACTGAAGAGAAAAGGCACACATTGAAGAAGCCAAAAAGGTAAATATTCTTAAGCTCATATTGACATTTTCTTGCTCAAAAAGTTGAGCTATGGACCACATATGTATCTCAGAGAATGAGGTTAGATGCAAAATTATACTCAACTATCTGCGGCCATGCCACCCTGAACAAACCTGATCCTGTCTCATCTTGGAAACTAAGCAGAATCAGGCCTGCTTAGTACTTGGATGGGAAACCACCTAGGAAGACAAGGTGCTGTAGTGTAAAAACTCAAATAAAAAAAATAAAGGATTGTAAACTTGTAAGGTCCTTGCAATCTGTGAGGTCAACCAAGGGTTGCCTCTCCTAAAAAAAAAAAAAAAAATTATAGTCAAACTTATATTTGGGGAGGGGTAACAGGAAGAAAGAAAGAAGCTCATCATAATTTCTTTTTATACAAAATCCTCAGGTTATCCCGGATCTCATTTTCTATAACCCATGTCTAGAGAGTTCCCAAAAGAACCTCAGTAGCCCCAGGACTCAGAATAGCTTGCAATTAATTATTATGAAAATAATTATTTCAAATAAATAGTAATAATGATGACAACACACCATGGTTAAACCATAAAACATAAACAAAATACTTAAATATTTTACATTCTGGGAAGTTTTACAGTGTAGTTTTAAACAGATTTATAGAATATGGTTGAGCCAATGTACAAAACTGTATAAAATATATGAATGTACAAAAAAAAGAATATTTTTAAAAGTAAATAAAAGAAGGAAAAGATGATACAAAATTAAGTGTGAACATGGAAAATATGCAAGTGTTTTTTTTTCTACATTGTAATTTCATGATTAATCTTATGACTGTTGTACATCAGACTTACCCACCAAAACAACCAACTACAGTAATCATTCAATAACTTGGGAAGGGGTAGTTTAAACCAATCAAGGGGATACTGATTTAATATTTGATTAATATAAGAATTTCCCTGGAAATATAACTAAGGACAAGATGCACCCAATGTCGTACAATAAGCAATTCAGTGTTTACATGTGATCTGAGGGAAGATGACAGAGATGGGGAGGTAATGTTTTGTTTTGTTTTGTTTTGTTTTGTTTTCCAGAAACTCACAATCTAGTAGGGCAAATTTGGATATAAGGCATATTATTCTAAGTGCATCAAAAAAGAAAAAAACAAGATTCAAATGTTTAATGTTTTAATAAAAGATCAGGAATAAAAGAGTAAAGTTTAATTCAAATTAATATATCTGAAAACTCTCGTAGAGTGGCAGGGTGAGCTTTGAAAGATGGAGATGTAGATCAAGCACAAAAACTTTATGAGCAATACTAAAATGTCAAAGAAGTATATGGGAAACCACAGAACATGTCAGATGTCCAAAAATATAGGAGAAAGATGCCATTAGTTTGTGAAAACAGATCTTTAGTTAATGACTGGCTTTAAGAACTAGGACAACCACTGAAGGATTATGAAACCTTCTATTATAAATCACATGAAGATTGGCCTCACAATCAGAAGAATCCAAACAAGGATCCAGAAGCCAGGGAATAGTTTGAGAAACTACTGAAATGCTTAAGTATAATATAGCATAGGTATTTTTTTTTTTTTACAGAGCCATAAACTAACTCACTTTCTTTTTAAATATAGGAAGACTAGTCACAGTATGTGCTCAATCATTAGGACTCCGCAATGGAAGCCTCCAAAGATCTAATTGCAATCCATATAACATTGGGATCTATAGTGTTTAGAATATTATATATATCATTAAGAAAGTAACTAGGAGAAACAAAAGAAAATGCAGCATCAAAAGTGGAATTAAAACTTGGCAATTTTTCTTACCCTCTGCTTTCTACTTCTCAAAGACCTTTCTATCATATTAAGTGTACATTTTTTTTCTGTAATAATTGAAGGAGATATATTCTCTTTACTGTGGAATGGTAAATATTTACTAATCAGTGTGACAATGGATGGGAAAAAGAAACACTAATTGAGAGAACTATTTAAGGCCAATTTTGCCAATCCTAGGAAAGGGCAATATCTTAGCTTGCCAACATTGATTTTCCAGAAAACATTTGCTTCTATTTCCAGAGAGAAGTAGAGGCTGTCTATATATCCCATGTGTAGATCCTGAGAATGATTTGTGATTTGGGAAAATGAATATTGAAAAAAAGAGAATTGAGTCCACTGCCATCTCAAAGTGTACTTACTGTGTTCCCATGCCTATTGCTGGGCCACAACTCAAAAGATGAGACATTTTGTACTTCAGAAATAAGAATAAACAATATGCTTTAGAAGGTCCTTTCTAATGGAAATATCCTATACATCTATTAAATAGATTTACAGTTTAAAATATTTTGTCACATCTCAAAAATTATCCCACATGTAGGAGACACTCAAGTATTTGCAAATTTCCGAGTGCACTGTGTGCAGTGCTCTCTCTTTTCATACCTATATACCATGCTGATCTCACTGAGTAAAATGTTTTTTTTTCTGTCTCTTCTTTCCTTCTTTTAGCCACTTCTGTGGCTACATTTTCTGTGTGATTTAATCCTCCATTTAGTTGTACTTACTCCATAAAGGCTCCTCTGATTCCCAGGATGATGCTCTCACTTGGGATACCAGAACTACTTGGTCTTAAATCAGTTGTAGCCCTACTTTTGACTTTTCTGCTAAAATTTACATCCTTGAGGACAGAGACATTGACATGTGTATAGGGGTAGTTGCTTAAAAAGTAATCCGATGAATATCAAGTCAATACCAACAGTATTGATGATGAAATGGTTTTCTGGCCTAAATGATTTGCCTGAGTTATTTAAATCCAGTTTTGTTCTAATTTCCAAAGATCGTTTTCCTCCACTATAGTGCAATTCCTTCAAAAATTATAGACCTCCTCAATTTCCCCCCTAAATGCTGAAACCAACTTGGTTGTGTAAACAAGACTTTTCTTTACTCTGTCATGCACATCTTGCATTTTTGGTTTGTCAATTGAAAAGATATAAGCATAATTATTTGGCAACTTGGGGGATTTTGTAGAAGCAATTTAGAGCAGTGTTTCTCAACTGCGACTACTTCAGAAGTGACTGAAAACTTTTTTATAAAATCTAAATGCTAAGGCCACACTCCAATTGCTAGTGGTAGAACTCAGAAATTAATATTTACTGAATTCCTCGTGTGATTTTAATGTGCAGACAAGGATAAGAACAACTGCCTCCAAAATATACATACATGAATTATAATACCAGCTATTAATACAATGCTGGTGGTAATGAGGAATTAACCTATATGAGCCTTAGTTTCCTCATTTTTAAATGAGAATCAACTAGCCACTTTTAAGAATTGTAGAGATGAATAAACAAAATACATGTGAAAGCCTTTAGCTCACACATAATAGACACTCGACAAATATCAATGTCTCTTCCTTTATTATTCTCTAAGATCTCAAGTAATATCCACTGTAAAAGTCCAGTAGGAAATGAACAATACACAAATTTCATTGCTTAAATCTACTCTTTCTCCATTTTCTGACTGGCTCTTTTTTTGAGAAAACATATTTAGGGGTGAGGATAGCAAAGGATTCTAAACCCAACATCATGGCCAAACAGGAACATTTCAGAAACCTTATCACAGCAAAGACTGAGCTTTAACTATACAGTAATTCTATCGGAAAAATGATAATTATATGTCAAGTCACATTAATGTTATTGCATTCTCTCGAGTATTTGATAATTAAGTTGTCACTATCAAGTCTATAATGAAAATCACTTGTCTTGAAGACTTTTACCAGGAAAATAATTCCAACTGAAGTTCTAATCGGTCCTCCTTACGATTGTCAGAGAATTGTCTAAGCTGGACTTCCTTTTCTCAGGCATTGACAGGCATTCTGCAAGAAGCAAAGAACTTTTAAAACTGGGCACAGGTATGCCCCCAGATTCCCCTTGAAGAGAATGCCTCTGGAAGACACTGTCAGTCTCCCACAGGTAGCATTCTGGATAATTCTTTTTTCTTCATAACTGGCTTAGTTCTTTGAAGGAGGACATGGAGGTGAGCATACAACCTCCCTGAGGAATGAGTCTGTGGTCTTGAGAGCATTTACTTCAAGGAAACTGCAGGAGCAGATGATACGTTGTCCGACCCTACATGGGCTGTGTGAAAACTAATACCAAAGCATCTAAAAATAAATACTTTGCAGAGTCATTCTTTGATGGTTCCTTAGGGAATATTTAATCTCGATAAATTCATAGTTTTGCTTTTTTAGGATTTCCTAAAAACTGACAGATGTTATTATATATTGGAATAGGCAAGAAAATACATAAATAAATTATTTTTTAAGAAATAAACAGTAGTAAAAAGGTATGTTTGTGGAGATTTATACTTAGATCTATCTGGAAATGCCGTTAAATAAAATTAACATTTTTTTTCCTAAAGAATACTCCAGAACTTTCTGAAACATTAATCTCTTAAAGCTGATTATGATTCTCCAAAGAATCTCTAACAATGGCCTAAGGAGAATCACCGAAATATATTTTATTATGGTATCTTTTTTAGTCATAACAGTGTGACCACTGCTCCATGGAATTCAGTTTGACAAATGCTGGTATAAAAACATTCTTATTGAATAATCTTACCAACTTTTTTAATTAGAAAAAGATAACTAGGAGACAGTTACATATAGGTTAGATAGACAAAGTTAAAAAGAAACAGGGATCCCAAGCAGAGTATGTCTGAGACAGAGAAATGACGTATTAGGAGGTAAAAATTTTAGAGACTGAGATCATCTGTGCTGAAATATCAAGACCTTTCTTTTATGATTCCTAAGTTGAATGTGAGGCAGGGGTTTTTGGACTTAAAGGAGGCAGGGCAAGAAGGATATCTTCTATGTCACTAAGCAGAAAATAACTCACCAGTGCTTTCTAGGTATGAAGATAATCCTTCTTTCCTTCCAGTATCTGTGTTTCTGTTACTTTATCTGTGAAACAGAAAAAGTTTCCTTTCTTATAGGACAACTGTGACAAAAGATGTGATGTTTAAAACTACTTAACACAGATCTCCATATATATTAAAGGCTTAGCTTGTATCATTTGTAATTATGACAATAGATTGGTTAACCTGTCAGTTCCTCAGTCAATCTCCTAGCATACAATCTATGAGCCAGTCCTGGCCCTGAAGATGTAATCTGAGCTGTGGATTTGGACTTGGAACATCTAACTGGGGATTCTATTTCTGGTGCATCAAAGTAAAGCATTTTTGAGCTGAGCACTTATTACTCATCATCAATGTCCCCTTTGCAGCATTGTTATTAATTATCTTCCTGACAACTCCCAGGTTTCCTGCATTTATTTGAGGAGTTTGAATCCTCCCTGACTAGAATAAAGAGTCATGTTATCAGTAATTGAGATCTTTGAAAATGGTTTGATAAATGGCAGGCACCAACAAAAAATAATTTACTGTCAATAGATGCAAATAGTTAAGGGAAAATTAAGCTGTAATAGTTTGCCTATTATGTATATGACTACAAAATTCTGTTAAGAAATCTTTATGTAGGAAATAAGTACTATTTAAGACCTATTTATGTCTATGTTTAACTTGAGGTTGAGATAAACTGATCAACAAATCCATTCAAACAGTACTATTTAGAAACTGGAGAAAATTTATAGAAAGTATAGAAATGTAAACATTTCTCACCCTCTAGGAATACTATAACACTATGGAATGAATGAGATTCCCTTTCTTTCTATACTTGATTAAGAAATACAGTTTTTGCCCAATAGTCTGTGAAATTTTCTCTTTATTTAGTTACTTGGTTCAGTGGGACAATGCTGTTAAATTGAACCTTTTTGCATACATCAGTAAATTGGGAATAATGTTTGCTCAGGAATCCTAAACCATCTCTAAGTAAAACAGGTACTTCCCTGTTGAACAAATTAAAAAACAGTCTGGAGATGTTGGCTAGAAATAAATGATAAAGATTTATTCAAGGGTCTTGGAGTTTGCAGACTGAGAACAGAGCTAGGCAAAAGCTCAGAAGTGTTCCAAAGAAGAAAGAAGAGTTAAAAGTTCTAGTTAAAATACAATCTTGAGAATTGTCAGTCTTGCATTCTTAGCCCCAGGATTTGTCTAGGACAGGTATCAGTTAGATGTCAGGTAGTCAAGATGATGGATGGCAGGTGGTTGGGAAGGTGGGTGCCAGGAGGTCTGGTTTCATCTGTTGGTCTGGGTAATAGATGCCAGGTGGATGCATATGTGAGTCCTTCAGGGGTAATCAATGGTCTGGATATGTGAGTTCATCAGTGGGTAATCAAGTTTTGTAGAAGTCCAAATGTATATCTAAGCATTGATATAGGACTGGAAAGTTAAAAAATGTTAAGTTCCCAGGCTAGTCAGAAAAAGAATGGAGTCTTTTCTCTTGCTTCAATTTCCATAATGTTAATAGTTTTAGCAGTTTTGTTAAAACAACTCCATTTTATATATTCTCAGTCTTCTCCTTTTCCTCACTCCCCAATCCTGCTTCTTCTTTCTTCCCTTGCCTCAGGCCCTCAGGACACAGCAAGCCTTCTGCTCCTCTCAGAAGCTACCACCACTTACTCTCTTCAGTGTGTGCCCTGTTCCCCACCCACCCACAGCCCAGATTCACCACAGAACTAATATTTCTCAGCCATCCCCTCTTCACTGCCTCTGGAGACAAGTATAGGAGCTATATTAAAGATAAGCAGAAAAACTATTTTTTTTAAAATTTTAAATTATATTGGAAAAAGTTTATTGCATTGCAGTATAGACCTTATAGGAAAAAAGACTTAAAAGATGAGATGCAACCTATATGTTATTCATAATAAAATTAAAATATTTAAGTGATATTATTATCAAACAAAAAAAAAGAATTAAAAAGAAGTTACGTACAAGCTATACTAAAAAACTTAGTAAAGAAAGTATTCTTTTTTATGGGTGGGAAAAAAAAACAGAGGAAAACAAGGACTTAGTATAACTAAAACAGAAATAAGTAGAAAATACATGCATATATTGGAAATTGTCGCTCTTCAGGAAAATAGTCATCAATAAGCTAGAAAAAAATGTCTAGTAAAGATATCAAAGAAATAAGTATAGTTTATGAAGATACGATACAGAAATACAAACATAATAGAGAAGATATTTTAAAACTATATAAAACACAAGTATATACTTATTTAGAAAAAAATTATAACATCACATATTTGTTCTTTACATTTAGAAAAGTGTAGGTCATCAATCCTATTTGTGAAATATTTTTTTAAAAACCCACAAATATATAAAACTAAGAAAATAAAAATAGTAGTTAAAAATCTATTTCTGCTCAACAGCCATATCCACCCACTACATGTCTTCAGAAAAGAATATTACTTACTTACCTACATTCATCATCTGGTACAGAAATTTTTATCAAAGATTCTTTTAAGGAATAAATAATTCAGATAATCTGCTTATAACATTCTCTATGTAAAAGCCTTCAAGGGACTTTTATTGTGCTTAGAATAAAACCTAACATCTTACAATGAACTGTAAGACTCTAAATAGCTATTATCTCCTGGCTTCCTCTCTATCTTCTTTCTAAAGTCAGTGTGCTCTTGCTCACCAAGCTCTAGGCACACTGATATGTTTCTTAGGTCCAGTATCCACTTCTGTCTTGTAAACACAGTATTCTCATTATTTGTTTCATAATTCTTAATAAAATTTCTATTTCATTGGTTTGGACACTTGTTATGTAATAAGAAGGCTCACATATAATGCAAGGACTGGACCATAGTAGAGTATTAAAAATTCTCTTTAGAAACAGATAGAAATCAGGACGTCTTTCATTTGCTCATCCTCATTCTCCACCTATCGCTGTGTACTGGAAAGCAGACTCTCACAGAAGGCATCAATGGTGACTTTCCTGCTCTCTGGCTTCTGATTACCTGGGCAGAAGAAAGTAGTGGAACTGAGGCAGGGGAATTTAACTCCACTGACTGCCTTCATGCACTGTTACTGTTAGTTGGCTGCATCTCTCTAATATGCCAAGAAACCGTCTTCGTATAGCTTCATCTTTCCTTTCTTCTTGCCCATTCAAACCTAGGAAAAGTAAATCACTCACTATTTCTAGTCTCAGGGTACTTCTCTACCTCTTGTTGTTCTCTTTAAACCTGGCCACAATTTGTAAATAGACTGTTTATGAAATTTTCCCCAACTATCCAGTTCGATCTGATAACTGACTTATGAAATAAACAAATAAAATATAGATAGTGAATTCAATGATAATTTAATATCAGGACACAAATTATTTCAATACATCAAAAAAAATAACTCATGAGTAAACATCAAAAACTTTTTAAAAATTTAAAACTTATGCCTACTGGAAACTATTAGTAAAATAATGATCATAGAATTTTTCTTTAACACAATAAACATCAATATAAAAAAGAGATAAAAAGCATTAATAATACTGAAACACTAGAAGCTCCTTGTTAATTCTAAGAATAAGTTTGAGAATGGATAATATCATTGTTATTTTTAAACTGCATTCTAGAAGTGATCTTAAATAACGTGAAGCAGTGTAACAAAATACGTATTGTTTTGAAAGTTAAGAGTGCAGTTTTCACTATTTGCCAATTATAAGATGTTTTACCTAAGAAATGCCCAACAGAAGTAGCTGCTAAACAAAAACAGGTAAATATAGCTAGTAATCCTAATAACAGAGTTGGTAACAGAATTAGCATAAAATCAACAATGTTTTTATATACTCTGAAATGATAGGTTAAGAAATATAATGTATTATCATGAACAATAGCAATAACTTAAAAACAATAGCATTTAGTTCCTAATATAAAACTTTAAATATTTACCAATAAACTCTTTAAAAAAATACTTTAGAATATTTGAGACTGTAGAGTGAAAAAGGATAAAGTCCCAGAGGTTAGAGAATAAAAATAAATAAAAAAATAGAGATGAAATGATTTTGTGAACAAAATCATTTATAAAGATTTGCTTCACAGAATTCTCTCCACAAGATCACATGTCTTTAAAATTATAGTCTATTTTTGACATCATGTATTTCTAGTATCTAACATCTAATATATGATAGGAGTGAAATTTATATTTCTTGTATGAATGATATATATGGAATAGTAATTGAAGGGATGAATGCATGCATTCATAATGAAAGAGTGGCTGATACAGCAAATACTCAATTTCAGTTCAGACTACTTTCCCTGAAAATAGACATTGTGTATAAGACCTTTTATTGCATGAACACTTGAGATTGTGATACAGCTCTACCAAAAATAGAAAGGATCTACAGAGGTGGTTTTACTGCCTCCAAAGTCAATACATATCACTAGATTGAAGTTAGGAAGTCCCCAAAGATGCAATATGTGAGCTTCATCTTTAGTAAGACTTTGAGAATACTCATTACAACCCTGTAGTCATTTCTAATTTCTCCTCAGGTTCCCTTTGGGAGACCAGATGCAGCTGGAAGTCAGAGTGGGACAGTTGTGGGAACCAAATGATACTAAAAATAAAATGAATGGTGGGGTCACATGCAAGATTAGCTATAAAGAACCCAGGCTTTCCTCAGAATTACAGCTATCTCTGAAAAGCTGTTTGAACTGGTACTATAAGTGGGAAGAAATTCTGACAGCACATCATAAGGGATTTTCATAGAGAGTATTTCATAGTATTGGTTCATGAGACTCAGATATGTTCAGTGAGTACAGAAAAGGTTAGAGATTTTAAGTTTTATTGAAAATAGGACTTTTAAAAATATAGAACCAAGTTTGGTAAAAAGACTTTTAAGAACTAATATTTAATTATTTATTATTATTAAGTCATAGGGTCCAATATTATTTATTATTATTAAGTCACAGGGTAAGGCTTAATATTCACCCTGCCAAAGGTAATATGTTTCAAAACCAGAAGACCAGGTATAAAGTCATGGCTCCAACACTGATCTATATGACCTTTGGTAATTCATCCAACTATCCCAAGCATCCCCTGCCTTTTATTTTTATCTAAATGATGAGAGAAATATGCTACATTAATAATATTTTAGCAGATTATTTAGACAACTGTAAAAGAATAAACAAGTTATGAATGTTTTCTTTTGCATTCTATTATATCTAACATAATGGGATTGAAAAGAACTACAGATATCAGCTTCTGCCCATGGACATCTTGAATCTAGTTTGGAAAGATACATTCCTTTCCCATAGACCCTCCTCCCTCTTCTTTCCTCCATCCTTCATTTGCTCCCTGATTCCTTTCTTCTCCTAATGCTACTTACAGACCTTTTAGATCCTGAGCAAGATGAACATCCACTTCCAAAAGCTCGCATCCACTCTCACTGAGTAGCTTGGAAACCTAGTTCATCACAGTGCAATTCCAGCATGTTTTTAAGAAATTGATAACAATTTTGCATCCCCTCCCCCGCTCCCCCTTTTAGACTTCTGCCTTAAATTCTAAGTCATTACAATACACACACTTATCTCATGCTTATTTCTTATTTTACTTTGTTATTATTTTTTTAAAAAATGATTTTAATATTTTTTTTCTCTGTCTACCTCCCCCTCCCTCCACTACCTTCCGGTAACTACTAGTCTGTTATCCATGTGCATGAGTCTCTGTTTGTCCTTTCCATTTGTTGCTTTTAGGTTTATATCCCACCTATGAGTGATATCATGCAATTTTCAACTTTTTCTGTCTGGGTTTTTTCACTTAGCATTTTAGGTCCATCCATGTCGTTGCACATGGCAGTATTTCATCTCTTCTTATGGCTGGGTAATATTCCATTGTATACATGTACCACAGCTTCTTTATCTAGTCATCTATTGTAGAAAACTTCAGTTGCTTCCATGTCCTGGCTACTGTGAATAATGCTGCTATGAACATCAATATGCAAATATATTTTCGGGTTTGAGTTTTCATGCTTGTTTCTGAATATAGTTGTATCTGAGTACTAAAATAAAATGAATAGGGCAACTGTCTAATAATTTAATAGCAAGAATATTGTGTTTTCATATACACACATTTATGTTTCAGTGATTGGAGAGGTGGCTGATTTGAATGCTTTACAGACTAGACTTGTACAAAATGATCCATCTCTGAATCCTAATGCTCTCATTAACAGTTGTGTGACCTTGGGAAATTTATTTAGAACTTCTGTCTTAAGTCTCTTAAAGAAAAATGGCAGAGTAAGGTACCAAAGCTAGAGTTGGTGATTAAAGTTAATGAAGTAATATAGGTAAAGAACAAAGAACAGTGTTTGACACATAATAAGAATAGTGATTAATTACTAAATATATTGTTACATTCTACTTATATAATTTTTGCATATTAATTCTAAAGTAAGCATACAATATATGCATAGATATGTCTGTGTGTGCGTGTATAGGGGGTAGGAGGGATGGTGTTAGCATAGAGCTACATACATATTTAGTGCTGAGCATTTATTTTCCAGTAAAATAAGTCTTCATTCATTTATTTATTTTAGAAGTATTTCTTGAATGTCTACTGGGTGCAGACTATGTATCTAGTACTAGTAATGCAAATAAACAACAACAATAAAAATGTGATAAGCATAGCACTGTGACAATGCAGGATTAAAGTCTGGGATCCAAACAAAGAAATCAGGCATGTGTAATTAAGGCTGTTAACTAATTTCTAAATTATATTTCCACTTTATTGTCTTTATACAATGAGAAAACACAAAGGTTAGGTAGAAAGATATACTATGCATCATCCAAATGCAGAGAATATCATTTTATAAAGAAATATCTCCAGCTATCTTTTTCATTTTCCAGGACATATTATTTTGGTATATAATGGACAGTTTTAAAGGGTAAATCAGATTATATACTCATATGTTTAGCTCCCTAGAAATAAAATTATCAATGTTAAATTTATAAAAAGTACTTTAGAAGAAACAGTATAGAGATGGATACAGTGGTTACCACTGTTAATTGGGGTATAGAATTTGGCACCAATAAAAATGCATAATGATCCCTAAAACCCTACAGTCCTTCTCGAATTGCCATGATGTTTCTAAGACTGTTTCAGTAATGTCCACTAGCCAAGCCTGTAAAACCCTCTTATGAGAAATACCGATTTTTAGTACATTTCTCAAATTGGGTGATTTGGGATATAATTTAAGAGTTTTGAAATCATTAAGTCAAATTATATAGAGTTTGCATCACAATTACTACTTTGAATTTTTTATCTATCTTAAAATTAACTTATAGCTTTATTATTTATAAGAATAAATAAAAACAGAGTAACTATTTATTCTTTCTTCTTTTAGAGCCTTGTTTTACCTAAGAAGTGAAATCATGGTTATTTATTGGCCACTTCATTTTTAATTTGTAGGAAATAGAAATATTTAGTGTAAAATGCATATTCATAAAATATAGATCTGGTACTACAAGTTGACTAAATTTTTGAATATATTCAATCTTCAAAGTGTCTCTTATAGAAAATCAGATATTGCTTTATAAGGTTATTTTCTTTGATTACAGTCTTTTATTTAATTATTTGATCAAGTTGTATTTTTTATTTTTTCCTCTCTTTGTCATTTATCTAATACTCAACTGTCTACTTCAATCTCATTAAATGTCTTTGGTGCTGAGAATGAAATCAGTTTCTTTGACTTTGGCTTATTGTGATCTCAAGCTTACTTTTCTTCTTTTCTTGCTTATTTTTTTCCTTTTCTGTCCAGCAAATATAGAACTGAAACTCTCCAAGTAGAGGAGACCGAAGGAAACAGAAAACATATCAGAAAAGATCACATTAAAAAAATTTAAAACCTAATGGAAAATATCAATGCACAGAAAAAAAAAAAAAAGGCTCTGCAAACATTATGCAGTGTTAACACAAGATTAAGAAAACCAGTCACATCATTGATAAACTGCTGAAAACCAAAGATAAAGAGAACATCTTAAAATCAGCCAGAGGGTGAACACTGACACATTTCAATCAGGGAAATTGATAACAGGGCGGCTAGCTTCTCACTTAAGGAAAAAAGTATACTACAGAAGACAAGGAAAAAATATATTGCGAAAAGTTATTAAAGAACAAAAATTCAAAAGAATAAATTTAAAGATCTACTTGGTTTTATCAAACAATTCATGAATCAGACAGCATCATATCTAGTAATACAGAGGTGCTTTAAGGAGTTGTACAAAATGTAAGGTTTTTATAGGCAGAAGGAAGGTGGGACAAGAAGGTTAAGAGTAGATTATTTCAGGCAAGGTCAACTTCCCTTAGGAAATATGCATTGTAAGAGCTCATCATGTCTCCCATAACATTTAGCTCCCTAGAAAGATAATTATCAATGTTAAATCCATATTAAGTACTTTAGAAGAAGCAGTATAGGGATGGATATAGACTAGCTCTTTCCTTGATTGTCATGACCTTGACAGTTTTGAAAATAATGGTCAGATATTTTATAGACTGTTCCTCAATTTGAGATTTTTTTTCAAGATAGAAGGGGATTATTTATTTGAAAAAAAAACACCACAAATGTGTACTGTTACTCCTCATCACATCACATCAGGGTGTATATCATGATAGCAAACTAACATCACTGGTGATGTTAACCTTGACCACTTAGTTAATATACTATATATTTATTTGATACTTTGGATTATAATCAAATAACATCACTTATTTCGTTGCTCAAATTATCCAGCTTTGGCCATTGAGAACCCTTTCAGTTTTGCTTCTGTTGTCTTGGCATGTCCCCATCCTTTTGTTTTTGGTGTTCTCTTGATTTTTGGTATTACAAGATCTTTAGGTTCATTACGTATTTTTCCTACCCAGCACTGGAATTAGCCATTTCTCCAAAAAGGCTTGGTTTCTATTGCCGGAAAACACTGCTTAGAAACCAACATGCTGAGTATTCTTATGACTTCTTGAATGTCACTGTTCCTAAGCCTTTTCAGTGAGCCCTTTCAGAGGCTAGGATATATAGGTATGCACACTAACTCAAGTTTATACACATACCTGTAATCACTTAACTATCAATCTATCCATTTATCTATCTATATATGTTAAATATGAATTTATAATGTTTCCTAGTCTAATCCAGTACCATAGGGATTCATTCTAAACTCTCTTTTGCTTATTTATAACTTCCCTCTCCAGCTGTAAAAATCTGGTTCCATCACTCACCATCCACTAACTTATATGTTAAACCCGTGTGTGTGTGTGTGTGTGTGTGTGTGTGTGTGTGTGTATGGCATAAACTTATTGACCCATGCCCCATGAAAAGCAAATTTGCCAACTGGAGTGCTGTATTCATCTACAGTTCCTTTTTTCTTAAGGTTTATTTTTTGTGTGAAAATATACATTCACACAAAATCCTGTATATAAATTTTTATAGCAACTTTATTCATAATCCCCCAAATCTGAAAGCAGCCAAAATGTCTTTCAACAGATGAATGGCTAAACAAGCTATGTTGTATTCTTAGAGTAGAATACTATTGAGCAAGAAAAAGGAATACACTGTTGACTTGCATAATGATGGGCGAATCTAAAATGCATTTTACTAAGTAAAAGAAACCAAACCCAAAGAATGACATGTTGTTATGGCTCTACTTACATGACATTCTAGGGCAGGGAAAAATAATTCAGATAGGTGGTTGCTGGATGCTTTGAGTTCAGCAAGATAGGGTTGTTGTAACAAAGGAGATGAAGGAGGTGTTCTGTATGGTAATGAGGTGGTGAATACATGACTTTGTGTTTTATTAAATCCATAGAACCATACATCACAAAGAGTAAAATTTAATTAATACAAATTTAATAAAAATAATCAACCAGGATATCAAGGATCCTAGGACTGAATGGAGACTTTGACCCCCTCCAGGGAAAAAATATAAAAAATATATGTTTTATATATATAATGTACATATGATATATAATATATAATTATCATTTAAGTATTAATTATATACATATAATTCTTATTATAAATTACATTATTTATAATACATAACATTTATATGTTATAAATTATATAAGTCTTGTTTGCTGCCATTACAAAAATACCACAGATTACATGGTTTAAACAACAGAAATTTATTTCTCACAGTCTTAGAAACTGGGAAGGTGAAAATCAAGGTGCCAGGTAATTTGGTTTCTGATAAATCTTTCTTCCTAGCTTGCAGACAACCTCTTCTCATTGTGTTTTCACTTGTATGAAGATCAAACTGATTTTAGAATATGTCTTTCCTTTGTGCATGTACACTGAGGGATCTCACAAACCTACATAACCTTGGAAATGTGATTTTGATGTTTTGATTGGAAACTATATGTGCAAAGTAAAAAATAATTTTATAATTGATGCATAAATTTAACATGTGGTGTTGCTTTATTTTCTCCTTCCCATTTTTAATAGTTGTTATTAATTTAATGGTACATCTTAAAATTTATGTCATTTAGTGTCTTATAGAAATTAATTTTGTAACATCTTTAAAGCTTCTAGTGCATCTTCAAAAATAGAATTGGAACTTAATTAATAATAGCTATTATTAAAGCTTTACCAAGTTAAATTAAGACTGAATATTCAATTTTTTTACTATGCTTTTTGAGAGAATATTACAATATTTCTTTATTGTAAGGTTCATAATAGTAATAATAATTTTAATTTTAAAATTACCTTATAGCTTTCTAAAGAGTAGAACTACCATTTATTTACCTGTTTCTCTATGTTCAGACATTCAGATTACCTCTGGTTTTGTGAGTTTTTGCAGTGTTCCTTTAGATGCACAAAGCTGTTCTTGAAGTTTTAAGCTTAAAATTAAGCTTCATACATTAGACACATGGATAAAGACCAAACTGATTTTAGAATATGTCTTAAAATTTATCTGAGTTTGAAAATAAACTCAGAAGTGGGGAATTAGACTTGCAGCTATAGTAAAAAATAATCTCCACAGTCTTTTAAATTGAAAGTCTTAACTTTTTGTTCCCCTCAGTGTTGACACAGTTTAATCAATTTCTGTCTTACTTCATAAGCTAGTTGGCATATAAATATTTTTTAACTTTATTAAACAACTTGAGATATAATTTACATATCATACAATCACCCCTTTTAAAGTGTGCAATTTAATATTCTCAATAACCAAACAAGGCCTAAGAGTCCATGTAAAACTTATTAAAATATAAGGTTAACATTTTAATAGGTAGATATAAGACACACTGTCTCTGTAACATACATGTGTGGTATTTCTTGCCATTTGGATGTTTAGACCTCTAAATATTTAGTTATATATGATGCATATTGATTCAGAAAGTATTACTTTTTAATTAATTATACAATCTCCAGTCCTTACTGTTTAAATGTATCATTGTGTGAAAATCATATCATCATATGAGTTTTGGCAACATAATTATTCATCCAGAAGATAAAACAAGCCGATTTATGCCTGACTGAAACATCCATGAATATGCTGTTATACGAATAATTTATAAATAACTTTATGACTTTAAAATAATCTGCTGTTAAGATTGATCTTTCACTTTTCTTCAAAATAATTATTTAAAAACTGAAACATGTTCTGCAATAAGCCAGAAACTTGGATAGCATTCAGACATTCCTGGTAGCTGCTACTATTTTAATCAATTAATTGAGAACAGTAAGTAATGCCTAACCATAGAAATGGCTCACGCAAGTATTATTCCAATAATGGACCAGCATTGCACGGGCCAAAAATGTATTGCTTAGAATTATTTTTAAAAGAAGACAACTGTCAGAGAACAATTCTAGAAATTTGTACTTTTATTTAAAGTGATATTGTAACTTATGCTCATTTTGATAATGGAACTATAAACTAAAATTATGATAACATGCACAGGAAACAGCCATGTTCCCATTATTATGTTTCATCCATTATATGGAATAATTAAGAGTCCACAGATTGGGATCAGACATTGTTACAAACCAACTGGGTTATATCAGACCAATTAGTAAACTTACATCTATGCCATTGTTTTTCAAAAGGCAGTTTTGTTTTGTTTTATTTTGTTTTGTTTTGAGGGGAGCTCAAGAATAGATATCCATTGAATGTTGCTATATTATTCATTAAAAAATATCTTCTTATGTCATCTTCCTACCTTTTCTATTCACATTCAACGTGTGGCTCATTCATTATGAATCAGTTGAAGCACATTATTTTGAATGTTTGCGTGTCAGCATTAAGAAAATTGAGTTTCTAGATCCCAATTTTATATTTTATCCTTAAATCTCTGTTTGAGAGAGAGGGAAGGAGGGAGGGAAGGAGGGGGTGGGATGTCAAGTAGAGTCAATAGACTAGCACAAAAAATGAGGAAAAGGTTAAGCATAAGTGGCTATCCAGCAAATTTCACTTCTGTGTATGGTGCATGCTGAAATAAAAGCAATATGATAATGGCTAAGAAGATTTACATTAGACACAATTTTTTCTTGGAAAGTTTCCTTGGCAGCCCTCCACAAAGCCTAGGTAAGATGCTCCTTCCATTTTTTCCTCAATTCACCCTTTATTTGACTTGAATGTGTACTAGGCTTTGTATTTCTAGCTTTTAGCACACACTACTTCACCCTTAACAAATATGTGTTGAAGATGACTATGGAATAAATACTTCATGTGCCGTAGGTGCAGAGATCAAGTACAGTGCAATGGGGAATATTAACAAGGCCATTTTTTGAATGGAAGATAAGGAGGTTACTTATATATGAAAGAAATCATGATGTCATTTCTATTTGAATCTAATTTTTATGCCTGCAAAGCAGTAAAACAAACAAAAGAAATGCCACTTAAACCAATGCGTGTTAAAACATCACTCCTTTAATCCTACCATCTCTAACTTCTTGAATATTAGTGTTGATGTTTCAGTTTCAAGCTCCCCCTTTTTCCAGATTCTGATTTAGGCAGAAAGCCCACCATTCAAAGGTGCTTATAATTCAATCACATAACTTTAGATCTGGTGCCTACATACTACTCACATGTAATCTAATAATAAATTACTAAAATATTGGCAATGAAAAGGGGGGGAGTGCCTTTTACTAAAGCAAGCATTATTACATAGCAAATTATTATAATTACAAGTATTATAATTAAATGTTTATAATTAAATATTATAATTATATGTTCATCAATTTAAATCACAATAAAATATTAATTATAATTCTTTATATTATTATGAATTATAACTTTAAATATTAATTGGTTTTATGCATATAATAATGCATATGCATATATACATGTACATACATGATTAATTAACATACATTTAAAACATTATTATTAATGTAATTTGAAGAAAACTATCATGCATTGCAGGTCAAGTTGCTGTTATTGAATCCTAGATAATCTGTGACACTGAAATTATTAAATGATATGTAATTTGCAATACTTTTCCAACTCATCCCCTCAAATTTTGCCTGCTAAAGAATGGTAGTGTTTATTTTAGTTATCCACATATACATTATTCCTAATTCTCATCCTCATTAAATTAACTATGAAATGAGATAATCTATCATCGTGTGAACTTGTTTTAAAAAAATTGCTGTAGGGAAGTCATTGTCCCAAGATTGATAGAATTGACTCCCATTCTGTTCATAAAGCTTCACTGATGTATAGTATCTGATTAAACTAAGCTCTGCCTTGCATTTTAAAACCTTTAAACCCCCACTGTGAATGTTCTATTTGACTTTATTTATTCCCCCCAGAATAACACCACTAAGTCTATTATATTTTAACTTTCAAGTGCAAAACCTATTAAAGTTAAATAAAGTTTCTCATAAAAATATTACAGCTTTTAAGATAAACTGATAGATATGCTTGAACATGTTTGAATTTGTACACTGGCTGGGTAGACAATGGTGAGGTGTTTTTGAATAATTCTGTTTGACAGAGTCATTTCTTTTTGAAAAAAAAAAAGCAAGCTTTTTTTTTTGTTGCCTGTTTATAGAGAGTAATGTCAGTGATACCCGCTGGAAGAAAAATATTCCTGTAAGAGTTACTTCTCAAATTCATTAGGTGCATTTTCATGGTTAAAATAGTTTCCTGTTTAAATGGTCATCTTTTCATTCCAACTATAGTGTCTGTACTGTAGGTTTTGTGTTAAATCATGCTTTGCAAACTATCCTTGGGCAATGCATAGCATCCTTGCCTGAATATGTTCCTCTCTTGCAACATATAAGTTAATTATAAAATACCTATTCAGACACTTCTCATACTGACAATCATAATTAATATTTAAAAAATCTCAAACATTTGTACAGAAAGCATGTTGTCTTTAAAGACTGAAATCATGCATACACATGATTCACAATCATAAAAACACACACACATATGTCATGTGTGTATATATATATATATATATATTCTTACATATTCTAAATTCTAAGAATAATAAATATTTTTATAGTCATTAGTTTATTGAGCTTCCACTATACGCCAAGTAATAAGTACAACCAACATTATTTAGTGAAAAAGTATACTGTTAGGAAACAGTTGATCTTGGTTTAATCACCTGTTTTACTGTTTATTAAATTTTAGTTCTTGGAGAAGTTCTTTTAACTAATACTTGTACTTCACTTTCACTTCTATGTAGAATGGGATAATAAGCCCTACCTCAAGGGATTTTCATAAGGATTAAATGAAATGATATCTGGAAAATACTTTGCAAAATGGAGCATTATAAGAACTCAACAAATGTAAGTTTGCTCCCCTCATGAGTTATGGGAAATCAATAGTGTATATAAGACATGACTTCTGGCTCAAAGAAATATACTATCTACTGATATAAAAGTCAAAAAAGAATCATAGGAGAAACCAAAAAGCCATTCAGAGAAGGAAAATATTCTTATTTCATTGTCAACTGAGTGGTAAATGTTCCCTTCATACTACAAATTAAAGGGAAGGAGAAACAGGTCTATAATTACTTGAGGTGGCTCTTTAGAGAAGGGGTTTAATAAATGGATAGGAATTGGTTAGGTAAAAATAAGTAACAACAGAAGGTCATGCATAGGACTATTAGGCCTCTATTTTTGTTTACAGTTATAAGCTTTCAATCACTTTTACCTTTTGACAAGTAAAAGCCAAAGCTTTTCTTCCAAATGAGTCTGAAGAAGTTTATTTTTCTCAAATATACTTGACAAACCTTTGCTAAATATTATACACATAGCTGTGTCCACTAAGGAAGAAAAGAAACCAGGTAGGGAAAGGCCACTGGAAGCTGCATGGTGACACCACGACTCTGCTGATAAACTCTGATTAGGCCCTGGTTAACTGGTTCTCCTTGAGCTACACCAATGTTAGACAAAGATTCCCCCTTTCTTAAGCCTTAGTTTTGTCATCTGTACGATGAGGTGGTTGCAATTCAGAATCTTAGAGTCCCTTCCAGTTTTAGTATACTCTTTGTGTAAGCCCAGCTCATCTTTTGCCAGAAACTCTTAGGTATCCAGTGAGCTGTGAAAAGGAAACCTATTAAAAACTGGAACATGAGAGAGAGCATGAGATAATTAGATAAAAAGCACAGTGGGGAAGAGTTAGTAGGAAATACCATGAATCAAAAAACTAAAACTTAAAACCATGGAATTGCTTCTAAATGAAGAAAAAAATAAATTAAAAAAAATACTTTCATAATAGCTTTTAGGACAGTGAGGAAAACTTAATTCCTCTCCACATAAATGTCAACACTGAACAAGAAACCAACAAACGAGATTCATCTATTTCTAAGTTCACCATTAAGACATTTGCTCACTACTTCATTACTTCTTTCCAGACTCTTGTTTTTTTTCTTTCTTTTTTTTAAAAAATTTCCTCTCCCCCCACCTTCTCCTCCCTCTCAACCACCACCACACACACACACACACACACACACACACACACACACACACACTTTCTTTTAGTTAATAGATGCGTTTGGCTAGATTTAATATATTTGGCCTCTGGAGAAGGAATTAGAGATTGCTATTTATAATAGAGGAAGGAGGATTTCCTCATCTTCTTCCCCATTTTCTACCCTCCTAGGAGCAACCTCAAGACTATTCCCAAAACCACTGAAAATACTAATAACATTCTAGTTGGCTTGGATCACCCAGCCCCAGTTAAATCTCCAGATAATTTCAGCCACAGGTGATACCACCAGAACCACCAGCCCATAGAGAGATCAGCCTAAATTTCAGAAAGAAGTCTGAGAACTAATGTCCATATGCCTGGCTGAAATTCTTTCTTTGTGAAAGATGTTCATTATTATAGATAATCAGTGTTCTCAGTTACATTGTCTATAGCAGATTAAGTTGATAATAAAGATAGTTCTGACATTAGGTTGAAAGGAAAGAGATGGAATAATATTTTCTGATTCACTAGACTGATGGGCTCCCTGTTCTAAGTCCTAGGGTCCATTTCATTTACTGCATTGGTCCGGGTTCATCATGGTATTCATAATTTTTGAAAAAAAATTAGGGAAACATTTGACGTAATTTGGCTGATACGACCACAGAGGAAATTTATATTCAAAAGAGAAAGGAGATATACAGAGCAATGTAGGTTTTAGGAAAACTTGAATGCTCATGGGTAAGATTTCTCTGCTGTAGGACAATTTTTCAGGTCTAGGAAACCCAATTTGTTGGTCCAGATCTGGTAGAACTAGATAAGGTACACAAGCAAGAGAAGGGATGATTAGGTCTTCATTTAGGATCTTAGAACATGGATCACTTGTGGGCAGTGTGTGGAGATGACATATGGAGATGGAGAAGTACTTTAGATCATATTGTGGGTATTGGGATTGTCCCTTTGGGAATACCATGCGGAGGTACTGTTCATGTTGGTACTATGTTGGTCATTAGAGTAATTCCTACCTGACTGAAGTATATGTGTGCATGTGATTGTGTGTGCACATGTGTGCATTTCTGTGAATGGCTTGTGGAACTGTTAAAATGCATCCATTCTCATGAGGATAGAAGCAAAAAAGGGGGCAAATGGAATTTGCAGTTTTATACAAATCTTAATTCCTGCAAATAGAATATTAATATATATATATATTTTTATTTATGTGATGAAAAAACTAGAGTGCATAGTAGTTGAGTTACATACCCAAGGACACTTGGAAATCGATAAATTATGGCCCTCTCATGCCAAACCTGATGCATCTTTAATCTCAGCACATGGTCTAATGCTTGTACTACCCAGTCCAATAACTGAACCTGTAAGCAGAGACACCTAGAGGCACTAATATGAGAATTCTGTGGACATCATTGTTAAGGGCAATAAAACAGAGAGCTGAGAACAAAAGCAAAGAACTACATTTAAAAACAAAAACAAACTACAAACCTTTCAATCTTGTCAGCCTTTTTATTCTTATTTCTAAATATAATGAAACCTAAAATGTGTTTTAAAGACAGTGATCATTTCAAGACATTCTTATAATGATAGTCTACAAATGACTATTATTGTGTATTTTGCATAATTTGTTTCTATTCTCAATACTTCTGCAATGTTTGGAATAATGATAACATAAAGCCTGTGGTGGAGGAGGGGCAAGATATCCCGACATATTTTTAATATAATATTACACCTACTTTTTATATTAAAGAATTGAGATAGCATTGTTAACTATGTGAGAGTAGTATTGTGGTATTGTAGAGGATATTTTAGTAACCAGTCTCTTACAGATTGATCTCTGTATTTGACAAGTAAAACATCTTTTTCCATTTTCCTACCCCAGGCCATACTTTACTCCAATACCCTGGGAAAGATTCTCTGAACTAGCTGAATCAACTGTCCAGTAAATAATTTATCTTTAACAATACAAAATGAGTTCCATGATTAAATCAGATGAAAATGTGAGTTTTACCTCAAGTGCACACAAATTGGGAGTTTATTGAAATAGTTCATTTGCTATAATACTAAGGAGATCAGGATATTGGGAAATAGGATTATCAGGTTAAATCTTATAGAAGATATACGTGAAGTGAAGTCTGATATGACTTTGGGGCAAATTCAATATAACTGAGCATATTGGTAAAATAGAGACAGCACTCTACATTTATATTTATATTATTTATATTTATATTTATATTTACATTTATACTTATACTTACACATGTTTACATATATGCATATTCCTCAAGAAAAATTAAATGCCTATAACCTTTGCTTGAATATTTCTAATAGTAGGGAATAATAGTGGAAAACATGAATTCACGTTCCACTGCCTAACTTCAAATTCTGACCCTTCTTTTCACTGCTCTGTGATGTTAGGCAAAGCAGTTTGTCTCTCTACACCTCATTTTACCATGCAAAAAATGGGGATAATAATAGCCTTTATCATACACTGCTGCTATGACAAATTAATAAGTATAAAGCTCATAAAACTATGCCTATTACACAATAAGATATATAACATATTGAATATTATACTGTTTCCCCCTGTGCTAATTAGATTGAAAATTGAGGGTTACAATCCTGCTGTACATTTAATCACCTGGAATGTTTTCTAAATTACTGATGCCCTGGCTTTACTGCTAGAGCACTGCTAATAAAAATATTGCAAAATAAATATATAACTTTAAATTGTTTTAAATTACCTTAGAGGAAAGGTAAAAAGAAACAGATCAAATTAATTTTGATAACATATTTTATATAAATTAATATATTCCAAATATAATTTCAACATTCAATTCATATTAAAATTATTAATATATTTAAAATTCTGTTGTATTTTTAAAGATAAATTATTAACTGAACAATTGTTAAATGTGCAATACAGTTGCTTTCAAGTCTACTACACTAGGGTAGAGAGACTGAATTGAACTTGGAATGCAAGGAACAACTGAGAACTTATAGCCCAGGTGAATGAGCGGGTCCATGAATGAAAAATTACTAAAAGGAACCATCAAGGGTAGTGGGGTTTTTGTTAAACTGGCCTAACAGGATTCTTGTCAATAATGGGGAATGAGGAATTTGATCAGATATCAAGGGTGAGAGTGATTCTAGCCAAACTAACTTAGCAGTGTTTTTATTAAAACTGTGCTTGACAGGCCAAGGAAGGGGCCAAGGATCAGGCCTATTTGAAAAGAAAATTCAGAGGAACCTGTCTAAAGCCTGGTCAAGGAGAGAGTCTTCATCAGTTTGTTTCTTGGTTTCATAGCACTTTTTTGAAATTCAGTGTGTATTTTATACTGAAGCACATCTTGATTCAGATTAGTACCTTTCAAGTTCTCAGTCATGTTGCTAGTGGCTACTGTATTGGACAATACAGGCCAAGAGACTCCAATTTCATTTATTTAGGCAGGTCCCAGGCCTGCCCCCACTCTGCTTTCTGTTTGTTTGTTTCCAACTCTTGAAATAATACAATTGTGCAGTTATATCTGAGAACAAAGATTCAAGGGCTTGTTTGTTCCACTGTGTATTCTTCACTGCTACTTTTGAACTTCTGTTTTTTCCTAAACCTGGAGAGACTCCAAAAAAAAAAAAAACATCACTAAGAATTCTTTAGCATGTTAATGCTCTTCTGTCACGTTTAAAACCTTCTGGACCATTTGATGGCATGTAAATTATATAAGAAAACTCTATTATGAGGGCAAGATAGAGGTCATTTTAGGAAATCAGCATCCACTGAACCTTTAGAATTCTCGTATCCATCCTGTTGATATTTAAAATTAGAAATATGTTTCAGAAAATAAAGTAAAAATGTGGCTTTGATAAAAAGGACAACTTCGAATAAATCAACTGTTAGATATCAAGGACCAAACTCAGAACTATATTTTAGATATTTAAAATACTTTTTGAATCAATCTTCCTAGAAATATGATTTTCAACTCAAGACATGTGATGCACAATCCATGAATTGCAGTTTCAATATTATTGCTTTTTAGTCTTTCAAAGATTTCCTAATTATCCCAATATAAATATGGCTATGTAGTGATAACGTATGGAAAGCTGCCATTTGGCCTCAGAGCTGGAGTTGCATTTCCCAGTCACCAGTACAAAGGCTTTTTTATATGTGGGCTGCTCTTAGACTTAAAAAAAAATCACAAGAAAGTGTAACTGTACACAAAAGGCATTAGTATTCCACAGGGAAGATTTGTGTTTTGTGTTTGAGGCAGCTCACATTAAATTCAAGGTCTTAACACTGCTTTGAGGGCTCTCAGGCCCCATGGTGACTCTTGAAAAGGCTTTTATTTCTTCAACATATGTAAATTGGAAAGAGTAAAGTCAGTGTGATTTAAAGCTAACATCTCTTTAAGAGCTCAGAGGAAACAAAGGTTTTATTAAATGAAATAGTAGAGGAAATTGAAGTTCCAGCATTTCTATATAATGTGCTCATGAAGATGGAAAATAATATTTAGTGAAATTAAATGTTCAGGCTCAGAATGGTCATCACTCTTAATCTGCATCTGTTCCTTTCATTTAATTTATCTGGCATGCTTTGTTCCTTTCAAGGGAATTCTCAAACAAGATCTATTGGATGAGGAATTATTAGTGAGATGGCCTTAAGGGTCACTTTTTAAAATATGCTAATCAAACTTAGATGAAAGTAAATTTTAAAAAGCACATAAAGTTTTATCTAACACGCATGTGACTTTACCAAAAGTTTACATTGCCATTTGACAGAATATAATCATTTATAGTGTTATTTCTCATTTTATTATTCTAAATTTTCTCCAATAGAAAAATCACAATTCTTTATAAAATACCAAGATAGATGGATGGTTAGATAGATAGGTGATAGATAGATAGATAGATAGATAGATAGATAGATAGATAGATAGATAGATGCCAGATAGATAGATGTGTATTACTCTCATTTGAAGACGATTGCATTTAACACTTAGTAAAAAAAAAAAAAAATGGCTTAGTTAAAATAGGTTTTCTTTAGCCTTAATGATCTAATGTTGATGTATCACCTGTACTTAGCTACTACTTTCACAAGCTGCATTGTCCTGTATTGTTAACTAGGAATCTTAAATTGGCAGCATCGTGTTAGAGTTACTGTGCTGTGTGTTAAAGAGTGACAGAAGCCCCTTGTTTTCTTATGCAGTGGAAGGAAACAAAGGGGAAAAAAAAAGCAAGATAAACATCTGCCTGTGTAGACTCGCTCAACTGATTCAAACGTATTACAGATAAATGCAAACCTTTTAAGAGAAGGAGGGTGCAGAGTAGAATCCCCAGTGATGTGTTTGGGAAATGATAGTTTTATAAGCATACATTTTGATAGCATGAACTCAATGCTATAATTTTTAACCCACATCTGTTACATGTGGAGATGCTAAACTGATTTAAATACTCTTGATTGACTTGTTTTTCAAACTTGTTTTTTCATTCTTTCAAGGAATATTTCATGCAAATTTACTATGAGTCAGGGCTCAGGCCAGGAGATTGAACTAAAAGCCTTCCAGATTTCCTTCTTCCTATCTTTCTGGAGGTTGGAACCTTGAATAGGAAAACACATGAATACATATGTAATTTGAAGTACTAAATAAAAGAAAAGCACCTTTTATTTATGGTGCTGTAAGTATATATGGTAGAATGTCCTGGTTTACCCTGGGGATATCATGGAGGTCTTCCTTGAGACAGTGACTTTTAAGATAAGCACAGAAGGCTAAGTAGAAGCTTTCAAACACTTACTTATTAGGAGGCATTTTTCAAGGCCCAGAGTTTAGAGCTAAGTAAGACCTGAAAATCGGCTTGAGGAACAGACATATACAAGTGATTATGCTGCAATAAAATGATTATTATAATCAATGCATGAAACACTATGTAATGAAATAATGTTTTATTACAAAAACATTTAAAAACTAGCATTGCTTCAAACATGTAATAGTGAAAATTCTTCCTAAAAATATTGTCATATGTATGTTTATTTTGAAACAGCTGGTTGACATTGTGTCCCTTTCCCAGATCTACCTACAACTTAATATTATCTAATTCATGTTCTATCCACATCCACATAGAAATCTCTTTTTTTCAAAGTCATTGATAAATCAATCAACTTGGACCTCTGAAACTTTGTGAAGGATATTAAATGGTGCATAGAGGCATGAGAACTGTTATTTTACTAACATCTGTATTAAATTTTCCTCAAATTTTTTTTTCATAAAATACTACAGCCTATCAAGGAGTTTTTTATAGAACTATTTGAAAATATTTAATAAACTGACACACTGAACTTGGAATCCTTGAGCCAAGTCAGCTAAATATTAGGGTATTAAAATCCATGTATAAAAGATAGAACCAAAGGACTCATTTTTTAGCCTACTATCTAGTTCCAATAACAGTGTCCATGATATGTGTCACTGTTATTGAAAAGGAAGGCCCACAATTCTATAAAAAATAAACACCTGGATTATTACATTTTAAAATAACTTTTATTTGAAAAAATGCTGACACTTTAATTGTTTATAAAAATGATCTTATGTCCTTTGATGTGTCATAAAATAGATATGAATAAAGAGAACCATATATTTTATTTAAAATATGTTCTAAATTTTAAAATAAGATTTATTTTTTCTTAAATGTAGTTATTGTTCTAGAATGAACTCTATTTTAGAGATTCTCTGTTATAAAATCCAGCCTTCTCATTTTATACACAAACACAGGTTTATGGGCATGCCCGATATTATTCTGTTTATTAGCAACTTTGGGAAGAGAATCCTAGTCTCCTGACTGTCTGATGCTGTATATCTGGAGGCACTGGCTCCCTAGTTTTTACTTCTTGGCCCAGAGGAAAAACAATTGATAAGAAAAAAGAAAGGTGATTTGCTGAGCTACCCATGCATTTTCAACATTGCAAAATCAAACAGCATTGATTTTCCCAGAATGGAATACAGAATAAATATTCACACTTTTAAAAACAAATAAAGATTTGGTAACCTGTTAAGAATCTACTAAAATACTCTAAAAGATTGACGTATTCTCTCCTCTTCAGTCAGTCGAACTTGGCAGTATGCTCAGACAATTTAGATAAACATCATGGTTCTAGAAGATTGCAAATCAGTATCACAGGGTATTTTCACAACAGGAGATTCAGTTTTGCTCAGAATTTAACATGTAATTGGATGAATATGTTCAAACTGTCAAAGGTAGTTCTGTCTTTCATTTCAAAGAAAAAAGGTAGAGAAAAGGGGCTATGCCAAGACTGAGTTCAGATAAAACGTAGATTCAAACAAAACATTCCTAGTTTGCCCAAATCTTGTATGACTCTGGGAAATAAACATTTATTGTATTGACCATAACACTCACTCTCTCTGTTTCTCTGTTTCTATCCTTTCCTCTCCATCATCTCTTGTCTATCTTGCCCCCAGACTTAGATGTCACTTACTTTTATAGTTTTTTAGTTTTATAGCATGGAATCTGCACACTAACACCAACCTCACTCCTCCATTTTCACATAAAATCTCCATGAACATATGTAAGTTTGTAACCTTGTCTTTTCAAGGCAGGCTCTGGTAACTACACTACAGGCATCTACACCACCACCGAGAAGTTGACTCGTCTTTTTTTTTTCTTTCAATTCTCACTCTTATAACTTGTCCAGAAGATACCCTAAACTAGTAATGAGCAATGTGGGCCCTAGAGTTAGGCTGTTTCCGATGACAACTGTAGATATACTGATATATTCTTGAGCAAGTGATTTAAGTCTTAAAAAGCTAGGTTTACTCACTGGTGAAATGCACATTTTAAAGGTATAGCAATCCATAACATGGTAACCACTAACAGAATGGGGTTACACCAGCATGATGAAATGACAATAAATATCAATAATTTTTAATTTTTTAAAGTTTTATAATCCCAAGGTGACTTTGTTTTGCTCACTACTTATGATAGACCTGAGATCTGGCCAATCATCTTCATACAAATCTGAATTTTTAATTCTGGGCTTTACAAGTTAAGATTCTTTCCTAAGTCCACACTTCTTAGCCCTCAGTTGAGACATGAAAATAATCCACTCACTTTGTATTATAGTTCTATGTAAAAATCTTTGAATAATAATGCTAGCTGAAGAAAAAAAAAAGAATGCTGTCATACGGTCTTCTTCAGGTTGTACTGCCATTAAAAGGGACATTCATTGGACACTATTCTATGACAGACGTGGTATCCGGAGGCCCCTTGATATGTAAAGGGATGGGAGGCATATAGGATTTCATGTATGTAGATATTTTTTTTTTCCTTCAAGACCACTTTTTTTCCCCCACAATATGAGGAATCAGAGTTGGAGTAGAGCCTTCGAACCCAGTTTGGGCTGTAGGGTGTGTAGCATAAAAATATAAGGCTTTTCAACCACATTAGCTACATTGTGAAGCATTGTTTTGTTTTCGGTTTGTCTTATTTTGTTTGCTAGCAACAGAAACTGTGGGTAATTCAAGAAAAAAGGAAAGGAAGGGAAAGAAGAACCAAGCATAAAAAGGGGAAAAATAAATTTATGGTAAAGTTTAAAAGTCGAAGAAAAACTGAAGAATTATATTTGGGAAAGGGCAGGAGCCAGGAGTCGGCACAGTTTGAGGATTTAGGATGAGAACATCAGGGACAGTCCTATTGTGGACCACTTGGGATAAAGCAACTCTAACACATGTGGTCTTTGCTTTCCCTGCTCACGGTTCACATTTCTGGGAGGAAGAATAAGATTTCCCAGTCATGCCTCATAAGTGCAAGTTTAACCAAGGAAGATCCAGGAATTTTGATTGCTTTTCCCATCAAGACCTTAAGCAAATGGGAAGAAAGGCAAGTTTTCAAGGCAGAATAGAGCTGCTGACAGTAGAGAAGATAAATGTATCTTAAGCCAGCCAAATCGAGGAAATTGCACAATGGTTTTCACATGGGGGTTTGAACATTCTGGGAGCTTTCATCAGTTTCAATAATTTTATTGGAGTAGCCAGTGAAATATTACACTGGCAAAGCTACAAAATTATTGTTTGAGAGTGAGGGCAGAATGAAGAGTCAAATTATACAATAAAATTGTAGCACATGTATTCATATCACCATATTGTCTTCAAAATCCATACCTTAATTTAGGTTGTAGTATGAACATCTAATAAACAAGATATATATCAAAATTTTCTTTAATATTTATGATGATGAGCTGCAAGGAATCTCAACACTGGAATGTTACAGTCATTCAGCAGCCTGTACCAGCTGACCTACCGGTCCCCCTGCTGCCTGCCACATACATCCTCTTTATTTTCAGGTTTAAATAACATTTTCTTTTTTTGATGAGTTAAGCAGTTTTCACAAAATGGTTCAATCACTGCACTGACTTCATACTGAGACACTTAAGAATAATGAGACTAAAATCACAACATTAATCTTCAGTTTAGCATGTTTAATCATGAGTCATAAAATGACCCTATATTTTATTTTTATGTGTTTTATCCAGATGTATGGAGTTGAATTATGTGCCATCTACCTTATTGAGTTTATTTGGGGATTTTATTTCTATAACTTTTTTTTTAACTTTTTTTTTTCTTCTCAAGAATAATTTATTAGAGTCCACAGTGTATACAAAATTGGGGTAGAAGAAGATTTGATATTTGATATTTTCTAGCATAATGTCATATCGCCACTGAGTAGAAGAGCAGGGAATAATTATTTAGAGACCCAGTCAGATTCTGAAACTAGTGACTTTTCTTGTTACACACAGATTGAGATATGTGCACACAATGAAATTGGGGCAGATAAAACTCTGGGTTTGATTTTCAGACATTCAAACTAATATTTATATTCTAGCCATGCAAATTTAAACTTTATGACTGAGGTGTTATTTTTCCTTATGTAAAGTCAGCACTATTAAATCTTTCTAAACTATAGTAAGATAATAGTTGAGGATTCAATAATCTCACTCACAAGAAAGAGAGACATATACACTATAAGGTTCTAGTCATATATTATTGGTTTTATTACTAATGAGTTTTTGACATTTTACAAATGAACTTCTCTAACCAAAAGGGATAGAATCTTACTTGAATACATTGTTCAGGGTTCAAATGCAAAGGTTCCATTTTGTTTTTTTTTTTTCTTTCTGTAAGTGCACTATATCATTTCTTTCTCCAATCCAATTCCTACTCAATCTTCAGTGTTTGACTAAAGTTTTACTTATTATATGAAGGGGAGCCTAACTCTTTTATCTTAAAGTGATGATAGTTTTATAACAGTGTAGATAAAGATGAGTATTCGGTAACTTTAACAATGTAGAATGAGAGCTTGGAGAAATTCAAGACCAGAAACAATAGGAATCTGGAAAAAGTTTTAGAAACTGGACCAAATTCTATCAGTCAGAGAGGGACTGACCAAAATGTACATCCAAGTGAAATATTGTTCAGGGAAATGACAGCACCAAGAGTACTCATGTAGCAATTCCTAGCAATGGCCATATCATCAAGATTTGCCAGAATAATGCCCCTAGTTCCAAAAGACTTGCCCTTATGGAAGGAAAGCTGATCGATAACCAGAAGTGTGGACACTAAATTAAGACATTACCAAGTAAAAATATATTTACTCTTCTTGTGAAGTTGTGAATAGCTTAACTTCTCTTAGCATTATTAATTTTATTTATAAAATGAGGATAATGCCTACTTATTATGGCTTATAATTAAAGAGACTAATAATGAATGAGTGGGTAATCCCCTCCCACACACACACAGTTATAATAATATTGATGCAGTAATAATAATATTGGGGTACAAATGGAGAACCAGAGCCCCAGATTAAGTGGCCTATTACTAGGACTACCATTAAATTCTTTTTTTACTAAACTTTGCAAATATTTAGGTCTTGTCTGCTCATGATTGTAAACTGAGACCTCTAAAACCATTTCTCCCAGTTCTCAACATGCTTTTATTTTTTAACAAGTTTTTGCTTATGTAGCAAATGTGTCTTTGAGATCTACCTACAATTTGCCAAACATTGTGCTAAAGTTTTCCTGAAAATTCAAAAAAAGAAATATACACTTCTCTCAAGCAACTTTTAGTCTCACTGTAAAAATAAGAACAGGAAACATCACTAACAGAAAAAATAGTAAAACAGAAATGAGAAACTTTTTCTTTAACCTGAATGTTAATAAATTTTTGATGGGTTTAATGAATTTTTAATACAGACTAGGAAATAATCAAAATAAGCAAATATAAATGCTGCAGATGACTTTGTAAATAGGTCAAGCCCTTGAAATAGTGACTAGAGTTAAATAATGCTTAATTATTGGTTGTTATTTGAATAAATTAATACCACAAACCCTTTAGAAAGCGTTGTGAAGGTTTATTTTAAGAAAGGCTCAATATAATTTATATATTTTAGCCACTGATAGGCAAAAATGACCTATAAACACATATATATTCTCATTTATTATATATAATTTATTCGTTAAACATCCATTAATGGATATATTATCATATATTGACTGGTCAGATCTTTATTCAGATTTTTTTTTTAGGTGAAGCAACCCTTGGTTGACCTCACAGCTTACAATCCTTATTTTTTTATTTTTTATGCTTAACAGCACCTGGTCTTCCTAGGTGGTCTCCCATCCAAGTACTAACCAGGCCAGACCCTGCTTAGCTTCTGAGATCAGATGGGGCTTCTGAGATCAGACAGGATCAGGGTTGTTCAGGGTAGCATGGCCATAATCATTATTCAGATGTTAACATGGTAATTATATGTTTGAACCAACTGAGAAATGTTATATATGATAAAATCTGAATCTCTTATTTTTCCTTTGAAATTGATATTCTATTTCTGCTTCTATTTGAATTTTACCCCATTGTATGTTTTTATGTAACAGCCATAAATTCTTTAGGAAATGGGTAGACATAAATATAGATAAAACATTAAATATATACTGTTAGTTTCTATTAAAAAAGCTGTTTGTATGTCCAGCTTTTTATTTATTATTATAAATATACATTGTTTCATGTCTTTTAGAGCATATAAATAATAGATGTTTTATATTACTGATTATGAAGAAAGTACTTTTTCATCATCTCTGTACCAATTGTTAATAGGGCAGGCTATATCTTACATGTGATATAATTAAAAATCAGAAACAAATTAAGTAATTCTCTCAAGGTGACCAGCAGAGTTTCTAGAAAAAAGCAAATGTCAGAAGCAGGATGTTGACCCAGATTTGTTAGTATATTGACCCAACTTTCTTTCATCCGTACTGCACTAAATCTGGGAATAACCTGTTTCATTGACCAAGCATGATCCTGATTTTAGCCAACATTCAACATAAGATTCTTAACATACAGGGGAAATAAACACAGATATTCATACTCTTTTGTCTGCAACCAAACTCTCATAATGCAGATACTCTAACCTATACTTTCTCCCAAACTGCAGTTTCATACAAAGACCTAAAATGCAGAATTTTATTTGTGGCAGAAAATGTGAGTTTCATGAAAGATAACCTTCCAAATCATGAAAGAGAACAATAAGTTTACTAATTGATTTGCCTTCTAAAGCATTAGCAATTTTCCTCTGAAGATGCCTTATACAATACTGTGATGTAGAATGCAAACGTTTATTAATAATGATGAAATGAATAATCCCTGACATTAGTACAGTGCTTTTCAGATTACAAGGTACTCTAACGTCTTTGATTTCATTTAATTCTCTCAAACACCTTGTAAAGGAGGCAGGATGAATTTAATTATCCCTATTTTATCTAGAAGCAATTGGAGTTCAGTGAGGTTAAGCTAATACTGAAACTGAAGGAATTGGCATTTAATCATGGAGTCTGAGTTTTAAAACAGTAACTTTTTTTTCTAGCACAATAACATTTCTCAAACTATGAACCTTTATCAAAGGCAAAAAAAAATCACGTTTGATCACTAATTTTCACATGATTAAGATATGCACTCGTGTCTACTAGTTGTAAACAATTAAACTTTCAACTTATATAAATTACAAAAACAAAAATTACAAAGAAATATTAAAACAATAAAATGATTTCTGTGTCCAACATAATTTAAAGTAAAAAAAGATTATATATATATATAATATATAATACACACACACACACACACACACACACACACACACATATATATATATATATATATATATATTTAAAATTAATTTATAATTTTCTGGAAGTAAATCATTTCTCAGGATGTGAACATAGCACCAACTGCTGTATTCTTTTAAATTTTCATAGTATATGTTACTGTGTACAAGTTTCAGATGGGGCAGGCTATATCCTGTATGTGATATATGTGATATGTGTCTGTGTGCCATGTGAAGTCTGTTTATTGAGATTTTTGTTTTTGAATTCCTGAAAAAAACTTTTTTGATTCAGCTCACTGTACTCTGGTTCTGGCTTTACTTGGCATAATTGCATCACTTATGTGTTAAGTTTGCTTCTGCCCTTTGTGCATTAACCAAATAGTGCTGTTTGATGTGAATGTGATTGTAAATACAAATTCAAATATAGACACTGAATTCTGGAGACAGCACTTAGTTGCATGATGGTCATTCAAAGACTCAGGATAGGTTCATGTAATTTGTCTGATAATAACTCAACCGTCTGAAACAAATAAAAACAATTTGTAAGCAAACCTGTGTACCTTAATTCTCCAGAAAACTTTTTTTAAAAAAATTTCAGATATTAATGGATGTTTTTAGAAATATTTTACTCTGTATACAGCACTTCTATAGTGTAAAACCAATATTCATTCAGTATTTTCTCTTGTCAGACATAATTTATACCTAAGTTATCAGAACATCTCAATGCAGTAGGTATTATCGAACTTTACTAGTAGTGGGAAAAGGTAACTTGCTCAAGGTTTCTAGAAAAAAGCAAATGTCAGAAGCTGTATGTTGACCCAGATTTGTTGGTATGCTGACCTACTTTCTTTTACTCAGACTGCTCTAACTCTGGGACTAACCTGTTTCATTGACCAAGAATGATCCTGATTTTAGCCAACATTCAACAAAACATTCTTAACATATACAGAAAAACACAAATATCAATTTCTTGCTAGTGTAGCACTTCAGTAAATTATAGAATTCATGTATACCTCAAGGCAACTAGAATATGAGGTACAAGTTTCAAATTAAGTCAAGATCAGTATTTATAAATATTTGGAGACTGTGTTTCTTTGAAACAAATAATATGTCTCACTTTTGCTTAATGAAATGTTTCTATATTGAAAGAGAATGCAATGTTTTGAAAATATTGAAAACCGTTTTCTTGTAGTGTGTCTTGTAGTTTTGCTAGAAATCTATAGGTGTTAATCACATAAAGCTACCAAATTCAATGTAATAAATATGCCAACACATTTACACACATGGATAGACTGAGAGATGAATAGAACAACATACAGGATGACAATAGTTCGTTCAGGATGCCTGTATCTATGTATATCATCTGTATTTTAAAAAGAGAGAAAGTTACAATGAGGGCTACTGAAGACAGAAAGAGAGACAGAGGTGGAGGGACAAGCAGACTGAGACAGAGACCGAGAGAGATTAAGATTTTTGTCCCATTAAATTTTTTTCTTACAGTTTAGCCTCATGGGGAGTAATAGTGTTGGAGTCAGAGAAAATTTAGTGTTAATCTCATTTATGTGTGGCATACTTCTATTCCAATTCTTCAGATTGTGCATCCTTTATTAAATAATTTTACTGCTTTGTTGTTGTTGTTTTTGTTCATAATTAAATTGAAGAAGAGGGCATTGGAGACTAATGCTGTCAGAAATATATGTATCTGTATTTTATAAAGTACCCTCAATATAGTGTCTGAAACATTGTAAATACTCTCTCAATTCATCTAGTGTCACTCTTTGTCTTTTCCACATCAGACACTGATGGGCTTTTCTGAATGTCCATCTCCTGTATTGTTTCCTGAACCAAACTGGATATGAAGTTGGTGATAATTAAATCATTTAATATACTTAGTCTTAAAATAAGTTAATTCCCTAATCCAAGAATTGGTTATTCTACTATAAATCACTGGAGGTAGTCATACCCACAATCTTAGATATCCCTTGGAAATTATCTCAGCTCTCCAACTGTTCCCTCCCTTTAACATCAAGTAGAACCGGTTCTACTTGATGTTAAAGGGAGGGAACAGCTGAATATGGCTCTTACCTCAATTAATGCTTCTGAAGTCTGATTAATATGAGTTGGAACCACTAATGCATCCCCAATCTACACCTATAGTCCTACCTACCATGAGCAGACTTCCAGATCGTTTATCATTGTTTATAATATTTCATCATAACTATCTTCTGTATTCATGTTATAGCCCATCATGTTTCAGATATCATTATAAGTGAGCCTTCTAGGTTTATTAAACTAATGGTCTTGTCTCAGTCTCTAAATTCACTAAGTGCTGTACATAGATATAGAAGGCTTTCAATAAATGATAGCTATTAGTATTAGTATTAATTTTTTCTATTTCTATTATATCTCAGATTTCATGATGCTTTGGGGAAGAAAAATAATTTTCCTTCTATTTTTCAAGATTCTTGGCTGAGACCCTTCTTACTTAAAAGACAGAGTAATAAGGAAAAAAACAAATAGCAGTTTAATAATATGTGTACCTCTTGTATACAAGAGAGATATCCAGGAAAACTGAGTACTTCATTGAAGTGGCCCAAGCCATCACCTTAAGTACCATCTCCAACTAAAGAGAAAAGATGTTGGTGGGTGGGGAGCCAGGTATGGGAGGTTTTCAGGCAAGGCACAGGTTTGCAGGATATGGGCTTATACAGATTTGAATCTCTGCCTACTCCATTGACAAGAGTCTCTAAATATTTAGTTATACTTCTCTTCTTTGTCACAGAGAGAAAGATGCCCTTCTAGATGGAGATTTCTCTTATAAATGAAAATTTTTCTCATAAAAGGGTTACTTCTACTTGTTTTCAGAGCTTTTTCTGTCTGCTATTTTTAAAAAATAATCAGCCTAAAATATCCTTATACCAAAGAGCCATATTTGGTGATGACAAATTTTGTTCTCCCTCAATGTTTTACATATATACCCTTTCCAAAATTACATAAGTTCATATCCCAGGTGCTGGGTAGAAGGTGGGAATAAAATGAAAAGTAAATCCCTTAATTCTTGGCAGTTAACATTTTAAGTACTAAGTATACAAGTCGAGTATAATCACTAAGATAAGTATGGTGAAGTAAAATATGCCATTCTCTTAGAATATATAAAAGAATTGGGCATACAATGAGGATTTGGGGACAGTTCCTTTGAGAAAGCAATATTTTATCCCGAGTCCAAAAGATGAAGAGGAGTTAAATAGATAAAAGTGGATTGTTTAATACAAAGAAATGCATCAGAGAAGATAGATAAAATTTCTGAAGCTGGTGAAAGATAAAAGATATGGATGAGTGGGTTGACAGAACTGAGGTTTGAGGAGTACCCAAAGGATAATGAAAAGATTAATAGATCATGTTAAGAAGTTGACGCTTTATCTAAAATAATGGAATAGGAAGACATTGAATGGTTTTGTGCATGAAAGTGGAATACTGGGATTTGCATTTTGAATAGACAATTGACAGGGAAAGTCAAGTGTAGTGGGGAAGTAGATACTCAGGGAGGTGAGTTAGATGGATAATGCAGATATCAAGGAAAGAATTAATCTTGTGTTGGACTAAGATTGTAACAAAAGAAGTAGAAGAAATGGCAAAAGTAAACACAAATTTTAAATCACTATATGTGTTTTAAAGAACTGGGAAGCCTCCTTTGGGATAATGATTAACATAAAATAATTGATACTATGCCAAATTTACCAACCTGATGTTTACTACAAGTAATCTTTTTTTTTTTTAATTTTGTTTTTTATGAATTGACTCTAAACCTTAAAAACCCCTGGAAACCTTGAAAACCAACTCAGAATCTGGAGAACATAAACACAAACATTTTCAGTGTGTGTCGTGTAAATAAGTTAATGCTGTATATAGCTAATCAATCAGGCATGGTATATGTCAGTTCTGTCAACAGCAAAAAGACTATCACTTCCTTCTCCACTGTTTAAACAAGCTTAATTTGAATGTAATTCTGAAAGCACAAAGATAAGTTATATTGAAAACTATAATTGAATTGTTCTTATAAATGATTAAGGCCTAGGGAAAAAACGGGAAATAACTGCAAAATTTTAAAAGCATTTTTGAACAAAAAAGAAGTTTATTTTTCACACAGACCCCTGAATTTATAACATAGCATTGCCTCTTCCCAAAATAATAATTGCTGACATTTTTAACAGTCATTTCCTCTATGCTAGGCACTGGAGTTAATGTCTTTACATACATTATCTTAATTTAATGCTCACAAGAATCCAGTGAGGTAATTTTTCTAAGGTATTTTTTTTCATAGAAGAAAGAAGGTAAATGATTTGCCTCAGGTCAAAAAGTTTGCAAGTGACCAAGGTAGTTTTTAAATGAGGGATAGCACTAAAGCTCACATTTTTACACTTATGAAACACCATTTTCTACTATGAAGTTCAAGAGTTCTTGATAACTGTCCATACAGAAGTTAGCAATTTTCATGAGGGGATATAAAATGTATATTTGTGGCATTCATTCATTCAACAGGAACTATTGTTGCCATGTTATTTTCTGGGAGTTTAGGAACAAGTATGACAAGTAAAAAGTCTGACATTCTACAACTTGAAGACAAGTAAGAAACACAGAAAATTAAACAAGAAAATGTTCACTACATTTCAATTTTTGAGGAGAAACACACTAATCCTTGGAAATAGATTAATAAAAAATATGATGAAAGTAATCAAAATGAAAGGACAGAATACTCTAGAAATGTGTTGGATGAAATGTCCTAGTCACTTTTGAAGAAATAAAAAATAAAATTTATAGACAATAGTCAGATGACAAAGATGAGGGAGGCTAAAGGAGGTTGCACATGCTTTCAGGTGGAAAAGAACAGGTCATGTTTTAGGAAACAAATGAATACATTGTGACTGGAAAGACAGTGGGACAGAAACTATAAACTGATCAGTAAACTAATTCAATACTATAAAAGACAATGTAGGTCATATTAAGAAGATTAGACCTATCCTCAGAATAGTGGGAAGCCATTGAAAAGAGAATATGAGGCTCAGATGAGTATAGTATGACCACTGAATGGGTTTGGGGGACAGGGGGTCATAGAGACTGGAGCAAGCTAATCAGGTATATGATTGTTAAAGTATGTAATTGACAGAGACTAATAAGTATGTAAGGGCCAAGAGACTAATTGGGCTGGAGAAAAAAAAAGCATTTGAAAGATATTTAGCAGTAAAGATTAATAGTTTTATAGTAGAGTTAGTTATATGGATTATATGGGCTGAGGGAAAGACTCCTGGATTTCTGCATTGGGTAAGTCACTACATGGTGGAGCTATGCTCTGAGACAAAGAAGAAAGAAAGTGAAGCAAAGGGAAGGGAAAAGAAGGGAAGAAAGAAAAGCAAAGAAAAGAATAGAGAAAAGAGAAAAGAAGAAAAGAGAAGAAAGGAAAAGAGAAAAAAGAAAAGAAAAATAAGAAAGGAGAAAAGAAGAGAAAAAAAGAAAGGAAAGGACAGGAAGAAAGAGAAAAGGAAGAAAGGAAGAAAAGGAGGAAGGAAGGAAGGAAGGAAGGAAGGAAGGGAAAAAGAAAGAAAGAGAGAGAGAGGAAGAGAAAAGGAAGGAAGGAAGGAAGGAAGGAAGGAAAGAAGGAAGGAAGGAAGGAAGGAAGGAAGGAAGAGTCAACTATGGAGGGAATGATTATTAATTTGTTTTTGGATAAGTTGACTTTAAAATAATAGCAGTATGGCTCATGGGCAGGCATATCCGATGAGCATTGGGCAAATAAGTCTGGAGGTGGAATATGTGCCTCTTTCTTACCAAGAATGGGAGATGCTAGTGGAACAGGTCACAAGTCAAGATTGGGACCAGGACTATGGGAGTTAATTTAGATGCCCTAGAACCAGGCAGAGTTATGGTTCTGGTTTCCCATAAAGAAACACATGGCAAGAACATTAGCCTTTTGGAGAAAGTACAGGGCAAGCTTTCGTTACATGGAGGAGTGTTACAAAAGAGGAAGGATGTTCATAGCAAATCGAGCAGTAATCTAATCCTATGGGTTGATCCAGTATGTGAAGAGAAAAGGGAGAAATGTGTTGTGGGGACTAAAACATCAATTTTGGGAACCTCAGGTGGTTTCACACAAAAGGATGCTTGGCAAACAATTGACAGGGATCTGAACAGTGCTTATTTGTTCACTACATTTCAAGTTTGGAGGAGAAACACATTAATCCTTGGAAATGGAGCAAACTAACCCTTTGCATATGAGCATTAGTAGATATACTAATCCCAAGTATGAATTAGAATTTTGAAAATTAGTAAAGGACTTATCTTTCAGATTTAGAGCTTGGTGAACTTATCTTGTAGAAGGCTGGATAGAGCAGAAGGGAGGTCTTTGGCCAGGAACTTGATGCTTTGTGATTATTAATGTGCTAGTAACTTTGCTTGTCTTGTGGAATATATTCACAAATGAGAGAACTGATGCCCTAAGAGATCAAGTGACTTAGCCTAAATCATACTGCTCATGAGTACAGAGCCAGTGTTTGGGCTTAAGTGGAGAATGAGAACCAAGACTGGCAGTAGTTAAAACTTCATTTCCAGAGAAGATCAGACAATAGATTTTCTTAGAAGGTTCTTCCTCCCCATACCAGGTAGACTTTTTAAAAATATTATGCTACATTCCTTACAGTCAAATATCATTTCATATTAAAGAAAAATTTACAAAAATCTAATACATGTATATTTATGTTATTTCTTTCCAAATCATGTTTTGAATTTCATTCTATGTATTTTGTTCATGGTTGCCCTCTGACATCTTTATCCAGGTTTGGGTATTAATAATAGACAAGATGGAAAAAAGCCCCTAGATAAAAAGGGTAGGAATTTTAACTAAAATGATGAAGACTAATTTTTGTGAAGAACTTTTTGTCTGTTGAGCAAAGTATTAGCTGATTGACAGGCCTTATATTTCACTGACAGATAAGGGTACTATAGTTCAGGTATAATTGATTGCATTGATTTGTATAAATAAAGTGTTTTTTTGGTACAAATCATGGAAAAAGAAACAATTCAGAACATTTTACCCATTTAGAGGTTATTCTATGTGACCAAGTGACAGATCGTTTAATGTAATAAGTTCATTGGAAGTACTCTCAGGATTATTATTATTGAAGAAGTAAATACATAAACTATTATTGAACAGAGGGAGATACTACACTGCAATTTAGTCACAGCATTTTAATGACATTTTTAACAGGGCACTCTGAAGCTTGAATGCATTTCAGAGATGTCTTGAATCAGGGCAAGAGGCAGAGGTCTTTATACTCCCCCATGGACTAGTAAATTGATGAAGGGTACCCTCAGGAAGGAGGCATGATCTTGGTCAAGACAGCTTAGTTCAACTGATTCCACATTCCCAAGAGAATTAGCTGAGATTTGTTAGCTCATCAACACGTTTTTCTTGGTGTTTTCAGTAATCTTTCTTTTTAGGTCTACTGAGAGGTGGACCTTAGAATCTAATCCAGTAGGCATTAATGTAAGGTCAATAGGCTTCTCATGTGGACAACTCTATAGTTGGGCAAGTTGATATGCATAGATGCTTAAGTCATCAGTTTTTTGTTTTTGTGTTTATTTTTTAATATAAAACAAACGTTTGGATATTGTTATACCTACATGACCTTGCAGTGGCTCGATTTTACTTTTGGGAAGTTGCCCAGTATAGGCAATCATTTAGAGAACATACTGATTTTTTATTTAACTCTACCACAGAATTAAACACAGGCTTCTACATGTGACTTCCTGGTGTATTAGAGAAAGTCGGCTCAGCATGTTTTCTTTAATGAACCTTTCTCTTCAGTTCCTCATTCTAACTGCTGACACAGATCACTATCCCTCCCTTCTACCATCTCTTTAGGATAATAAATCTCTCTTTCTCTTTGAGGAAACTATTAATATTTAATTGGAAAAACTCTTAAAATGTTAGGAAAATATTAACCAAGCACTGAATAATGCCCGGGAGAGTAGGCAGTTTGATTTGTGCAATGAGGTTTAGTTGTTCATTTGCATTTTTTTCTAATAACAGTGACCTACTAAGTGGATCTTTTTCATGTCCCTTTTTAGAAGTAAAGTTCTATTGAGTGAGAAAATAAGTCACAAAAGAGGATGTCAGTTTACATTTCTGTTCCAAAGAACTCTTTGAAACAGTGCTTATTCGAACACATTAAATTTGTTCCAAAAGTATTCAGGTCATGCATAATTAAATATGTAGCTTTTAGCAATTTTAGTTTTTCCAAGATATGTTGTAGACTACATAATTTGTATATTTGAGTGAATATCACTATTTTGTGCTTCCAGACTTCTCTGTAATTTGCTATTCAAAGGTTAATGTTATGCAAGTATCGAAGGTCAAGATTTAGTGGAATTTTAAATGATAAAAAATATATGTGTTTCAACACATACTATTGTGAAAAATGTTTGTCAAAAATATATTCCAAGGATGGTTCAAAATTAAAGAGAATTAAGAGCTATTTTAACATGAAATTTAATGTATTTTATTGATGATTCTGAATTATTTATATTATCTAGGCTGTAAGTGAGGGAATAAAGCATAAGTCTGGAGGCCAGTTCATGTTCAGGAACAGATTATTTTCACATCTACAAAAAGTTATTCTCATGTTTCATGGTCAACTTTTTTGAGTATGGTGTTTTTTTTTAATTATAAAAATCTGAGAATAGAATATGAAATACAAAATATCATTCTACATTAGTAATAACAACAGTGAAAATAGAGACAGTTTGTGTGCCAGTGTTCAGAAAGTATTTATAGTATCTTCACTTATTTGTATTCCTTTCATCCTTGCAAAAAAAGTCACTGATTTTTATTTTATCCTCATTTTACAGATTAAGAATCTCAGGCATAGACAGCTTCTATAAGTTGCCTGAGGTCGCATATCTAGTTAGAGGCATTGTAGAGTTTTTAAGCCAGGCACATAGACTTCAAATACTGGTATCATCATAAATATGATACACTGCTTCTTAAAATATGGATTTATATTTTTATATGCTTAAATTTTATTCCACAGAAAGAATTATCCTCAGTTTAGGACAATTTATTAATTTCTAGCCCTCTGCTTCCAAACACAGCAGGGCAGCCTCATTCTTTTGTGACCTTTCTTCTCATACAATCTTGATAGTCACTAGAGGCTCATAGGGATCCTAGGAAGCAAAGTAGATATTGACAAATTGACACAAAGTGAAATATTCCTAGGAGATGGTTTCACATGTTAACAGTAATTTCCTATCTTAATTTTTATAGTTCCATGATAAGGAAATGATTTTTAAAAGTATCTGCAAAAATGAATAGTCTTGATGGATGGCATTACATTCATTACAACTTTCTTGAAGTGCCATCACTCTCAAGACCTTTTTTATTTCTTAATTTGGGAAATCACAAAATTACACTGAGATTTACTGAGGGAAGAAGAGAAGGTAAGGATGGGCCAAGTTTTGATATATGGATTATATTTACTCATCAGTCACTGCCTAATTACACAGACCTATGCCAGTTGAAGCTCACATGCAATCAGATGGCACAAAGTAATACCACTAATCATACTAAAAAAAAAAAACAAAGATGGACAAGCATAACTGCATGTGCACACATGCATACACGCAAAGCAGAAAAACATATCTTTGTATGAACCCTTGATTGAGGAGGATCTAAATACTTCCAACAACATTGGAAACAATATTGTTTTACTTCTGAAATCTAGAAAACATCACAGTCAGATAAAATCAAAAAGTATTTTCACCTTGGACAAAATATGGATTTATTATAAAAAAGTTCAGAGGAAATTTACAATATTTAATAAAGGCAGCCCCTTACTCATTTGCTCTTGACTTTCAACCACTGTTTGAGAATCAAATTGATCAGAGATCAGGGTGGCCGATGATTTGAAACTCATGACCATCAGCATGAGATCACTTATTATAGAGATGAATACTCAGTATCAAAGCGATTAGGCTTGATTGGACCTAAGCTATTCCGTACAATCTATTTTTCTCTGTAGTTGATACTTAACTAAATGTGTCATATGGTACAAATGCATGTTTACTTTCTTCAGAGAGGAGTTTGTCTTTCACAGTTAGATCTCTAACACTAGTTATTTGAATTCTCTTTATTTCTCTTTTGGAACTATTAAAACATATTTAGCACGTTTTACCTGTTTTAACACGAATTGAAATAACATTCAAAGTTATAATTCAGATAGTGTTAAAAAAAGTTTGAAGCTTGCTTGGATCGGGGGAAAATATCTGAATCACCACAGCTTCTCCCTGTCCTCACCTCGCTTCACTGGCTTTTCTCTCACAGCCAAATAGCTCTGGAATGCAAATGTGTTTTTATATATGGAAATAGAAAGAAGTAGAAATGGAGACAATGACCAGGAACAGTTGACATGTATTTACAAGGACAGACAAGAAAGAAATATATCTAGGGAAAGTGGAAAAGAGTAGTAGGGTGAACACACATTCAGCACACCCTAGGTTTTTGGGGAGCTGTATGGTAACTGCAAAAACTGGAAGAGATGGGGTGTGAAAAGATAGTGATACGGCAATTAAAGACTGCTGTCGTGGTCCATGAATTGGATTTTCAGAGATAGATGAATGGAGAGGATTTTTTAAGATATTTATTTCGCCTTAAAAAGGGAATTTCCTACTTGTCTATGGCCATGCTACCCTGAACATGCCTGATCTCATCTGATCTCAGAAGCTAAGCAAGGTCGGACCTGGTTAGTACTTGGATGGGAGACCACCTAGGAAGATAGAGCTATAGTAATTAAAAAAAAAAAATTCCTGTATGCATTTTCTGAGAGATCACATTAAATATTCCATTTTTTGTTGTTGTTGTTATTTGGATATTCCTCCTTGAGCCTGTGGAATAACAAGCTAGTCATTACCAAATTTTTACCTGGTTTATCATCTCTGGGCACTAGAGTCTTCGATGCCATGATCAGGTAGAATTACATCTAGATTTATATCTATTTCAGTATTTTTGTACTTCTGCTCCTAAAAAGTGCCCCAGATGTTGTTTCTATGTTAACAAGTGTTTATGGGCAGGAGATGGGGGAAGTATAAATTTAAAGAAAGAAAAACAACCTTCAACAACTTTTTGTAATGCAAGGATGCCCAGAGCTTTTCATATGTTTTTCAACATTGCAGATCTCTAAGGAAAATAAAATACGCTGCATTGCTCAAAGATAAATATCAATTATCACAGTACTGTGTGTGTGTGTGTGTGTGTGTGTGTGTGTGTGTGTGTGTGGTGTCACATCTAGCACTAGTAGTATGAAAGATACACTTGGAAAATTGAATTTCACTAGTATTTAACTCAGGATATCCTAAATCAGCAAGCACTCTTTTTTTTTTTCTTATTTTGAGAAAAACTGAATCCACATCTCAGATACAAACTATATTTGGTTAACTAGACAGTAAACTCAAAACTTTTATGTGTGCATGCACATGCACATATACACAAAAAACAACTGCAAATGATATATCATACAGATGTCAGTTTCAACAACTAAGTAATTTTGTAGAATCTTTAGCAAGCACGGCTAACTGAAATAATTCTCTCATGGTCTGGATTACTTTCTTCAGTCACTGAAGTCAATGGTATGCACATATTCCATTATGTGTTCCAAACCAATCTCTTGAGGAAATAAACTTTACATGTACATTTTCCTTCTTTTGTCACTTGAATCTGTTTTTATTTTTGAGTGTAGAAGACTGTCAGTCTTTCTCCTCATTTCTAACTGTCAGACTTTAAAATCAAAGGTTGTATCTAGGGTATCATGAGCTTTATTGACTTTTTGAATTCACAAAGATGTTTGAAATAATGTCCCATCCATTGAAACTTTAAGACTTTCTTCTAATTGTTTTCATCTAGAAACATCACCCCTTTCCCTGTTTTGTAAAATACAGGCTGTTGCTTTCATCTCCGTGCTGTAGGAAATAGTTTTGCTCTAAGTCTGGCCATTAGAAAGGAGGGAATCCTCTTCTATATTTTGTCAAGAGATAAAATCAGTTTTCTAGCAAAAGTGCAATCATAGAAGTTTCTTCACTGCACAATTATGAACTGCATATGATTATGCAATGTCTCCTTTTAGCTAATTCAGACATTTCTTCAAGAACATGCAGCTATGTGTTGACTCATTAAATTAAATATCTGTAATTAAGTTAGACAATTATCAAATTTGGAGACTTCATGTTTAAATGGTTTCTAAATTGGTAGTGGGTAGAATGTCAGGGTTGTGGTTGCAAAGGCCACAACAAATAAAATCCTTTAGGTGCTGAAAACAAATTATCAATGTGATGGAAACTATAAGTTATAATAATTCAAACAGCAAAGAAAGGTCAAATTTGAAATCCAAAGAAACTACTTTACTTCTCTCTCTCCTTCAAATCATAAAAATTATTATTATGAGGAAAATTTATGTAAGAGTATGTTTTAGGGAAATTTAAATAAGCCTAAATACAAGCTGAAATTAAGACTGAAGACCAGAGAGATTTAAGACACATAAAACCCAACAAGAAAAGACCAGTAGTTTTATTGAGAACTTTAATTTGCATGTGAAAATTCCACCTTCCATGTAGCCAAGTGAACTCCTACCAAACAGCACTCTTGCACTTAACAGCTATAAACTGAACAAAACTATCTAAGCAAACAAAGGTACCTGAGAACAAAAACAATACAAGTACTTTTTAAAGGGCACCCAACACTTGAAATAGGAAGTATCTGGGGGAAGTCCCCTCCCCCACCAAATAAAATTTAGCCTGGCAGCAAACTAAAATCAGAGCCTCTTGGAGAATCTAAAATAGAAAACTACCTGTCTTTCTGGCCTGAAAATCAGGAGAACAGAGTTCTGGGCAACCGTAACAGTGAAACTGGGGCAAGGGGATCCATGAAAGGAGCAAGTCAGAATTAGGGGACCACACCTTAAGCATAAACTACTCCAACCAAATATTTGGCTGATCTCTGAAGCCTGCATATATGAGGTAGATTTCAAGCAGCATAGCTAAAGATTAAGGAACTGACTTTATATTAATTACACCAAGAGGGTTTGCAGTTCTAATAAAACCAAATTAATTACCTGTTAAAACAAGCAAAATACACAGCACTCTTTCGAGGAATATAATAGGATCCAGAGTTTTTACAACATACATTCACAGATACAAACCCTACACTGGCAAATTTTTGACCAAGTAATTTTCAATGTGAAAATTGCCTCAACTTTAATCAAAAACCTAAATGTAAGAGCTAAAACTTTAAGTCTCTTGTAAGAAAACATAGGCATAGATCTTTGTGACTTAGGAGTATGTAATAATTTCTTAGATATGACATTAAAAACACACAAACAAAATAAAAAATAAATAATTTGAACTTTTTCAAAATTAAAAACTTTTGTACTTCAAAGAACACTATTAAAAACTAAAAAAAAAAAAACAACCCACATTTATAAAGCTAAATATAGTCTTAGCATATTATCCAACAATCTCACTCCTAAATATTTACTCCAAGTGAGTTGAAAACTTATGTAGATACCAAAACTTTCACACAAATGTTTATAGCAGCAGTATTTATAATTGTCAAAGTTTGGAAACAAATGAGATTCTTTAATAGGAGAATAAAAAAGTGATACATCTGTATAATGAAATACTATCCATAGATAAAAAGAAATGAGCTATCAAACCATGAAAAGACAAGGAGAAATCTTAACTCATATTATTCAGTGGAAGAATCCAGTTTGAAAAGACTATATGCTATATGATTTCAACTATATGACATTCTGAAAACAGCAAAGCTATAGAGACAGTTAAAAGTAGTTGCTAGTGGTTCAGAGGTGGAGGAAAGGGAGAGGGATGCATACACAGGTGGAACAGAGTTTTAAGACAGTTAAACTATTCCATAAGATACTGTAATGGTGGATATTATGACATTATGCATTTGTCAAAATTCATAGAATTGCACAATACAGAATGACCCCTCTGCCCAGTCTCCTTCTTTTTTTCCTGGTTTGGCTTCTAAAGTATTCACCATAATTATTGTGGGCTCTCTACATCACATATAGAAATTAAAGATCCAGCTTTATTCCTTTGTATTTTAAATGCACTGTCAAGGCTTAGAAAAGAAAGCAACTCATCAAATTCACAACATATAGTCCTCTAATTGCCAATTGAACTTTCAATTGAAATAATAATTCATGCTAATATGCTAACATAAAAACAGTTGTGTATGTGGTTAAATTTTCATTTATTTCTTGCAAGCATTGATAGACTAGGAACAGTAACTTTTTGTTTGTTTTACAGATAACTGAGTAATTTTGAATAAATTAATATAAAATATATTAAACCAAATTAAAATGAAAATGTCCCTTTTCTAGTGTTGTATCTGTGAAACACAGTTTCAGATGAATTTACTTACATGATGTGACAATTCACCAGTGGAGTTTCTAATAATAATGTGTTCAAATGAATTTTTTCCTTAATGTGTAATTTGTCTCTATATGTATTCTTAAATCAAGAGTCGTTAGTATAAAAAGAGAATGACCCTCAAAATATACCTATCAAAGACACACTAAAGGTTTTTAAAAAAAAAAAAAATATATATATATATATATATATATATTTAAGGTGTACAACATGACTTGATATTTATATATATAATAAATGATTATAATCAAGCCAATTAACATAGCATCTCCTTACATCATTACTATTTGTGTGTGTGTGTGTGTGTGTGTGTGTGTGTGTGTCTGTGAGATAAATGAGAGCATCTGAAATCTCTCTTCAGCACATTTCTGCTATTCAATACAGAACTATTAACTGCAATAACAATGCTATATATTATATCTTTAGCCTTATTTATCCTACATAACTGTAGCTTAGGTTGTTTCCATATCTTAACTGTTGTGATAATGCTACAGTACACATTGGAACACAGTTCCATTTTTGAGGTACTAATTTCACATTCTTAGGGTATATACATAGAAGAGAGATTTCTGGACCATATGTTAGTTCTATTTTTAGTTATTGAGGAAACTCCCTACTGTTTTTCATAATAGTACAATTTACATTCACATCAACAGTGTACAAGGGTTCTCTGTTCTCCATTTCCTTGCCAAAATTTTCTCTCCATCTCACTGATAATAACCATTCTAACAGATATGAAATATCTTATTTGGTTCAGATTTGCATTTCCCCAATGAATAGTGATATTGAGCATCTTTTCATATATCTGTTGACCATTTGTATGTCTTCTTTGGAAAAATGTTTATTCAGGTCATTTTTCCATTTTTTAAATCAGATTGGTTAGTTTTTTGCTATTGAATTATATGAGTTTCTCATATAATTTGGATGTTAACCCCTTAGGAAGTACATGGTTTTAAGATATTTTCTCTCAATTCATAGGTTGCTCTTTTTAATTTGTTGATGGTTTCCTTTGTTGTGCAGAAGCATTTTAGTTTTTTATAGTCCTGCTTACTTATTCTTGATTTTGTTGCCTGAGCCTTTGGTATCCCATCCAAAAAAAATATTGCCAACGCCAGTATCAAGGAGCTTTTTTCTACATTTTCCTCTAGGAGTTTTATGGTTTCAGGTCTTACATTTTGGTGTTTAATCCATTTTGAATGGATTGTTTTGTGTACGGTAAGACAAAAGGCACACTCAACTCTTGTTTTCTCAAATATGAATGACTGCTAATATAAAAGTACTAGCCTTTCTTCAACTATTTTCATTTTAATTATTACCACAACGTAATATGCACAAAAACTTATGATTTTGTTTATTAAATAGAGATACAGAAACATAAGGTTAATTTTTTCAGACCTTGAAAACACACTAGTATACAGATAAATACCTATTTCCACCTAAGTGACCAGGTTATCTGCCTCTGTCGTTCTGCATTAAAGAAAATGTTGGCAAGTATATTAGATAAAACAGTTTTTTGGTCCTTCCACTCTTTTACTATAATTATTTTAATTTCACCTTTGAAACTTAAAAAGAATGAACATAATATATGGAAACAAATCATTTAATTCAGTCCCTAAATATATTTTTTGTGCTTAAGAAAACATTCATCCTTACTGTACCATATATTTACCACATATTAAGAAATTGTCCAAAAGAATATTTTTTAAAAGTAGACTGTTTTATGTTGTTTTAAACAAGTGTTTTTAAATTTCAGCATGAATCCAAAACACCTGGAAGGTTTGTTAAAAGACAGATTCCTGGGTCCACCCCCAGAACTTCAGATTCATAGGTCTAGGTTGGGAGCCTGAGACTGCATTTCTAACAAGTTCCCAGGAGATGCTGTTATGGTCCAGGGAAAGCATTTTGAAAACTATTGCTTTACACTAATTGCTCTGTAAGTCACATCAAATTATTATATTTTTAAAAAGAGAATTAGAAAAGATTAGTCAAGTTCAAGATTACAGAGCACTCTTTCTTTTCCATGTTAAGTATCCCTAACATAACCGTTAGAGCATCATGTAGATAGTATGTAAATTGAATGTGTAGTGCATTTACAAATATTTTATTTGATATTTGAATCCATGCACATTTGATAACATTGTGATCTAATAATTTCCATTGACAATGTTTTCCTAATTTTTAAAATCTCATTTTTAACAATGTACAAAATATTTTTTCCTTTCTTTTTTTCTTCTCTCCCTTTCTCCCTTCTTACTCCTACTTTCTTCCCTTCCTCCTTTTGTTCCTCTTTCCCTTTTTCTTTCTTTATTTTTTTCTTCCCACAGAAAAAAATTAAATATAAGTTTTCATGTTCAAAGTTGAATCTGATTTCCAGATGTAAAGTTCAGGAATATAGCTTTTTTGCAGGCTGGGAGGTGAATATAATTACAATGTAAATTCATGCTTCACTTGTGGAATTTAACATCTTAACAATGCATGCCAATAGGAGAAGCATTAAAAAACGAAATCCTTTACAGACATATGGAAACTTGCCACAGTTCTATTTGCCCAACAATGATGAAAGCATTATTAACTGTGCTTCAAAGTTGATATAAAAGTCTTTCTTGTCATTTCACTCTGCTTGTGACTTAATGGTAGAATAGCACCGACATATAAGGAAGTGAGGAAGTGGAAATGCATTCCTCCCACCCCTGAAAGCTGTGAATCTATAATTTAAATGTACTTCCTTTGGAGCCATGATAAGGGCTGATGAAGTCTCTAAGCTGTTTAATTTTCATTTGACACTTTCTTTTAAAACTTATGAGAAATAATTTATAACTTAAATTGTTTTCTCCACTTTAGAAAAGGCCTGGAATGAAAAAAGAAGAATGTTGACACATACTTTCCTTTGATTCTGAATGTCAGTTTTATCATCTGTAAAAATGGGTAGAGAATGGATTAAAAAATCTACCAGGCTCTTGCATAACATATTTTAATACCTTTATCCTTTAGGCATGATGATGGTAAATAAGACATTGAGAGCCCATTTAATAAATATTTTGAGGACCCCACTGAACAAATCTGAGTATAGTAAGTTCAGTTTTATATGTGCTTCCTTCACATGGGTGTTTGTTTGGCAGTCTTTTTCTTCATGATGGCTGTCTAATAAAAGCTTGTGATTTTTCTTCTTCAAAAGTGACAAATTTACATTTTTCTCCTAAACATTTATGGATAAAACTGTTATTGCTCCTGCGCAATAATTTAAAAGTGCTTGAAGTAATAGAAAATGCAGGTTTTGAATTCTGGTGCAAGATGTTCTCATCTTTTTACAAGAGTCCTGAATTCTTGGTACCCCTCAATTTAATTCAGTCTCGGCTATAACTATTTTTAATTTGACTGTTTTCTATGTTTTCTGCTGAAAATCCACAATTACAAAAAATACACATGTATTAAAACTAAAATACTTAACATGTATGTGAAAACTATTTATGAGTGTGACAATTGCTATTTAGTTAGAATTGTTTTATATGCGTTCCTGATATTTTATATGCATTCCTGATATTTTATATGTGTTCCTAATATATTCATATTAGCATCTGATTCTTGCATGTTAAGGCACTGATTTTATTTCCTTCTTATTTTTTGCTCTTTAAAAGTATGTCACTTTCATTTGCTTCCAACTTCACAGATCTCTGATGAGGTCAGTGCTTTCTAAGTAGAAGGCAATTTTATCTAAATGAACAATTAGCATAAATTTATCTTTCTTGCATAGGATGAATTCTTCATTTAGAGCATCATGGTTTATTTTAACATCTTCTGTATACTTCAAATGCTTGAAGAATTCTGCATGCTATTATTCCAAAATGATTCTTGGCTTTCAAGTTGCAGATCTTAATAAGATGGGCTTTCTTTATCTCCTGTATTACCATATCATACCTAATAAAATCAGGTTCAACCAATCAAATTCTTGCATGACTGGCCTTTATTAACTGGTAATTTAGAAATGTGATTTCAGAAGGATCTATTTTATAATGCAAAAAAAAAAAAAAAGTAAGTAAGATTGTTTTCATTGGCCTAGGAAGAAAAAGGTTCTCTGGAGGCCAGTCAAAATTAAGTTTCAAAACATATGTTAGAAGGACAGAGAACCAATATGTACTCTTCCAGAAGATGACATTAATTCAGCTGCTTTAATTATGTGGCTTTATGTCTATTGTATCTACTTTATTATCTTTGGACAATGCCCAGCTATGCTTGAAAAACATAATATAATACCTATTTTATTGACTCTCTAAGTCTTTTGTAAGGAAATACACTTTTCTCTAAAGATGTTTCATTCAGGAAACAATCTGCATTGCAATCATTCTTTCATCAAGCATTTTTTTTTTAATTGATTATGTGTAAGTCACTGTATATGCATGTAAGGAATAAATCCAAACCCTTTCATCAGTTACTTTCTATTTGTGAAAGACTAATCTAGGTACTACAGAGAGAGATACCAAAGGCCAGGGATGTATTCTCAAGAATACACAGTCCAGGATGAGAAATAAATTGCCTTTGTATGTTTTAAATAGTAAGACAGAAGTAATCATTGCTTGCAATGTGGAATAATTCCCAATCTCGATGCGCTTCCATCTCCTCTTCTTCTCAGTCATCATAACACTGCTGTGTATCCTGTTCTTCCCCTATTATTCCACTGTTATTCTAAAGTAGAGAGTGTTTAAGGCCCAAGCTTTTTTACTTGTAGCCAGTTAAAAACACAGACCACTTTGATTAGCTTAATGAATATACCCTGAAAATTGAGATTCATCACTAATGAATTTGAATTTTTCTCATTTTATGTATTTTTCTTTAAAAGTTATTAGATAGATATGTTTTACTCATGAAGGACTTTTGTCATACCATGTAAGCAAATAAGAACCAGAGGTGTGTTTTAGAATCTTATAAGTCTAGTTTTATTTTGGGAAATCATTATTATAATTGAATATTTCAAGAACTTTTAGGTGTCAGAGCAGGTATATTAAAATTTTGGGTGAAAGGACTTTCAACAAATTAAGACTAAGAGATAAAATGATGGTATAATTCACAATTGTGTGAAAGTCTGGTGTGTTTAAAAAAAATAATCCATGTTACTAATTTATATATTTATACAACCAATTTATTTATTAACATATTCAACAATTCACTAAATAGACATGAACTATGGATAAGCACCCATCTGGTCATAAGGGGTAAGCTACTTTATTGAATGTATAATGTCATTAGGGAAAATAACATCACACATGTCTAATGTAGTGATAAATGCTATGCAGATAAAGTGAGGGAAGGATCTACACAGCCCTTTGGAGAAGAATGCATTTCACTGGATATCTGATTGAAGAGAGGGAGGGAAACATGAAAGATATCTGGGAGGGAAATGTTCTCGCCAGAGGAAATAGTGAGTGCCAAGACCCTGATGTGGACATAAGCTTCATATTTTCAGAAGCAGTAATATAATGAGCCTGGCTAGAGGTAAGTAGGAGAGCAGGGAAGTATCAGGGGATATGGTCAGAATGGTAGTTAGGGACCATAGTGTACTTGTAGGCTATGTAGGGCATTTTAATTTTATTTTGAGTGTGATGAAAAGCCATTGGAGGTTTCTAAGCAAGCAAAGAATATTATTGGATTCATATTCAGAGGTTCATGCTGGCTATTGAATGGAGCATATATTATAGATCGTAAAGGTAGAACTAGGGAAATAAATTAGAATATGAATATTCTAAGCAAGAGACTGTGATAGAGTGGGATGAAGATATAAAAGTGGTGAAAAGATAAGTATTATATACCTGGTTTAAAGCATGAATATTCAAGATTCTCTGATTAGATATTGCTATGAAGAAGCAAGGATTCATACTTAGATTTTTGGCCTGAACAATATAAATAAAGACAATTCCAATATTTAGCCATTCCCCCAAAAGTCTCATTTTTGTTTTGGCACCACAGTGGCTGATAATTCCCCCTGAAGATCAAATTATACTGTGACTAAAAGAATGCAAGTTATATTCCTGAGTCTTGACATTATACAGAAGGGCAATAATCTATACATTATAAAGAATGAATTAAATTTGTCAATACAAGATTTCTTTTTTAAAAATATCCTTTTGAAATTTAAATTGATGTTTAAAGTCAGACACTTAAGAGATTCTATTTTAGATTCAATAGTGCAAGAGTTCATGGTAGTATTTTAAGTTCTTAAAAAAATGTTCTAAAATCTATTATCTTTTTATACTGCCTAATAATTATGACTATGACTCATACAAATCATCTTTTTAAATATCTTGTTACGAAATAAAGGACAAGTCACAGAGTGTTTTAACAAGAAGTTAGTAAAGAGAATAAATGCACAATACTGTAGCTTTCATTGACTTAAGTTTTAAACCTTCCAAACTTATCATTAAAGCTAATTTCTGATAATGTGTTCTAAAAATACTCTTTCATATTAATCTTCACCTTATAGTTTATATTAAATTTTGAAAATCCTTTTATGATGTGTATAAAATGGTTATGGATCTACAGTAATTCTATCCCTGGTTTTCATTAAAAAATTAGAGAGGTGGGAGGTGGTGATTTTACATATGACCATATAATTATCTGGGCACAGAGATTCAGAAAAGACAGATCCCAGCTCAGTGTAAAATGACACAGAAACTGAAAGAAATGGCACACCATGTAGCTTTAATAATCACTTCATCATCAATTAATGTCATGAATAAATTACCCTCTTAAGTGGGAAATTATAGACAACTGACCAAATCTGGCAGTAGATAATATTCTTCAAATAACATAGAAATACTGTATTAATGAGCTTTGATTTTAGGGAATTTTATAAAAATAAGATTTAAAAAAAGCAGATGAGTATAAAAGCATCCATCTGGTGTACATAAGGCCACACCTACCAAGACGCCTAGTGTTGTCCCAGAAAATACCTTACATACTCACTAATTATATTCCTAAGTTTTTTCTAGAAAGATTATTTTTTATATTAAACTTGTTTGCTTTGAAATGGTTGGACAGAAGCATGTCAGATTAGGAGACATAACACCTTTATTTGTCTCAGATTGTATTTTGATTACTCAACCTTTATTACCTGTCATTTTTTACCTTTGCAAAATGGGAAGTAGCTACTACTTTATTGTAAAGCATCAATGAGATCATGAATATGGAACATTTGATATGCCTTATTTATAATGTATTTATACCAGATTCATAAGCATGCAGAGTTTTTAATACCATATCAATGTATTCACTTCAGTATAAACGCTACCAGAAAACTCTCTAGTCTTCCTGGTTAAGTGCATGCCTCTCTTCTAGGGACTACTTTCAAGCCACACTATGAAACAGTGATCTTTCCTTCCTCAGGACCAGCCTTTACTATACAAAATTATGTAATCTTCATTTTGAAAAATCTCTTAACAGTTGCACTGCATGTCCCCTCTTTAATACTTAAATTTTCTTTATGATGTCCCTGCATGTCATCATTGTGATCTACTTGAGTACTTTTAAAGATGGAGAATCAGTTCTTTCCTGTGCTAAAATGGGAAAAGAGCATTGATCTGGGAAGCAGAAGTGGTTTCTCTATTTATTGAGGGACCTAAAGTAGCCCTTTTTACTGTTCAAAGTCTATTCTTTGTAAAAGTGATTCTCTATAGAAATTATCTCAAAATATTCCTGGAACCCTAAGATTCTGTTATTTTGAGGTACTCTATTTAATTTTTTATCTTCTGTTGTCCAGAACTCTTTGTACATATGTAATCAATAGAAAAAATGGCTTATTTTGGTATATCACATGATGGTCTATTTCTATAAATAGAAATGATAAATATAAATCCACATAAAAATCTCAGATTATAATGTTAAATAAGACATGCAGCTACATATACCACTATACAACTATTAAAAAAAATATCGTGGACCTGCTTATGGATAAAATCAGAAGAGATTGTGCATGTGTATTAGCATAAAGAATTGTAGATACCACCTCCCCACATTTTAAACATTTTTATTAAATACTATTTAAACATTATTACTATCATCTATATACAGTATAGCTTTTTTAGTAATACAATAAAATGGACAAATCTTTATTTAGTTCGAGCAACATAATCACCCTGAAGCTTTCAAGAGTTCCCTCTCTACACTCCCTCTCCCCAGAGAGAATCTGGCTACTCTCTCAGGCCAGTCTCTACTAAACTTAAAGCTAAATTTTATAGTAGTCTATTTTTTTTTTAATCTAAGCCAAATATTCTGAGTTTCTTTGGTTATTTCTCCTAAGACATAATCTTTTAACCTAAGCTATTTTATGTTGTTTAATATCCTTTCAAGAATTAGTACCTAAGCATTAATACAGCATTTCCTGGTACTCTGACAATATGGGACTGTCACTGTGTCATTGTTCTGATGAGTGCACAATTTCTGTTACTACAGCTGCTGAAGATTAATTAGCTTTTAACTAGCTTCATCCTATGGTTAACTAGCACTGGATTTTCTGTCACTTTAAAACCACTTGAATTGCTTCTCTGCTTTTCTCCCTTCTTATATTTTATTTATTTTTTTCAAAATAATTTTTTTGGATATAATTGGGGAACCATAAATATATTTTTAATTATGCTTCTTAATGGAGTCAGTAATTTACCTTACTTTATATTACCCACACATATAACTTAAATGGAAAAGAAAATGCTGTCAAACCACTAAAACAAAGATTATTAAAATTTTGGGAACACATGCGTCAACTAAATGACTTCAAAAATTTAGAATTTTAGGCTTCAATCTGAGAGATGCTTTTCAATCTAATATATGTGGAACCCTGGGATTTGCTTCTAAAGATACTCACAAAGTGTTTCTGAAACAATTGATCCAGAAATCCACTATGAAAACTCTAACGTGGGAGAACTTCCATTTTCTGAGCTGTGTTCAGTCACTAATTGCACTAGTTACTTACATTGTTCTTGAGTCTTCACCAAAGACCCTGCCAAATAGGTTTGTGGAAGAGCCTTCTAAGTCCTAGACTCTAGGATGAATCTGGCTCTCTGAGTTCCTACTGCATACCTGAGCATGGAAGTTCTGAAAGGATGAACTGCATCGAGCACAAAGGCTTTGCTAAGTGTCTACATGGGTGTACACACCTGTCAGTTTAGTCATTTGTATTTGTTCATTCATCTAACACACATTTATTTATCAAATGTTTATTAAGTGCCAGGTACAATGCTAAGATAGAACATGGACTGACCTTTTCATATTAATCAACAAATAAAACAACAATGAAACAACCTAACAAGCAAAACCAAAGCCTAGCCACAAGCCATTCTTAGACTTTATCCTGTCAAGGGCATACCAGTGTTTCCTCTCATTATTCTTTTGACATGATTACACATTTTGAGCTTATTCCTCTCCCAACTCAGTCCTATGTATAATGTTTTCCCTGGATCTTTCCTTTCCTTCAATCTCCTTTATCCAGATCTGCCTTCTCAAGTCTCATCCTATTATCATTCAAGGTCTTTCACATATTTGAACATTGATCTGTTCAGCCAGGTACACCATTGCTTTCCCTACTCTACAGTTGAGGAAACTTGGATGAAAAGACATCTTGACCAAAATACCAGAGATAATAAGTGAAAGAAAAGGGTTATAATGTAGATTCTTGACTTCCATCTCAGTCTATTTCAGTTTCCCCATAACGCTTTCAAAACTGCATGATGCCTGACACATTTTCACTTGACAACTGCTCATGGAAAAAAGGATGGATACAGACATGCCCTTGACAATACTAGGCAGTTTAATGCTAGGATTTAATCCACATGAATATTGATGGCTCAGTTCAATATAAAATCCATTGATTTTGAGGTCCATAGAATGGAAGGTAGGAGATAAGAATCCAGACAACTCAGAGTGTTTTAGACAGAAGTAGTAAGTGTATCATACCCCTGCAGGATCTAACCCCTGACTTACTCTCAAACTTAATCCCTCATGCTCAGTAAATTCCAGCCATAATAGCTTCCCTTCTTTTCTGAGAGTATGTTCGTTTTTAACTCAATATTTTTAGGGTCTATAGCTTTCTTTCTGAAACATTCTGGACTCAGTTCATCAGGTGGCTCCTTCTTATCACTCTGGCTTCCCAATAAATGTCACCTCCTCACTGGAGTCTTCTCTGGCTACTTATCTAAATGACCTCTCTCCAAATTGCCTGGTATTGATTCACTCTGTGTTATCTTTTTCATAACTTTTGAATATCTGAAATATTTTTTTTATTTATTTGTTTATTATTGTCTCCCTCACTAGAATATTGATTCAGCAGGCAATTCTTAAATTTATTTGCAAGTATAATCCTAGAATTGAAACAGATGCTTTCATATAATAAGAACTCAATAAATATGTAGATGGATGAAATAGTGAATATTAAGGTGTTATATGGAAAAAAACTCAGCATGTTCAGAGACATAATAAAGCAAGAAGGATCACTGTATACATCATGGGAGGTTGGCATGTTTGCTTCATTGGGGAAGTTCAGAGGTCTTCATAAGATGAGTAAGAGTTGCATAATTTTTAAATTCCCCAAAGGCCATTTGTTTCATTTTAGATTAGGAAAACAAGATAAAATACATCTTGTTTTCCTATTCTAAAATTATAATTATTAATTCAACTTGAAAGTCTACACTATTTTTAATAATCTGGATTTTTCAGATATAATAAAATTGTCCATTTTCAAACATGATAACACTTTCATTCTCAAATCTAGTAAACGTGACTCTGAAAGACATTATTAGTCCTTCTGACAGCTATTTATCATTGCTTCTTTCATTGGTTCCAATCATCTACTGCAACTAGAAATGATACATAGTAGAAAAAAATGTAGCTACACTTTAATTTCCTGAGAGTCAAAAAGTAAAGTCAGATTCTTAAACATGAAACTTTGCTTTTCCTTTTTTCTTATCCCTTTTTCTTCTTTTATATTCTCTCTCTCTTTCTCTCTTTCTTTTTACATTATTCCTGAAATTGTTTTTATTATTAATAGCATCAGAATTTCCATAACTCATAATTTGCTAAAGCTTAGTTTGAGCTTTGTAATATCTTAAGCTTTAGGAGGTAATTCATTGCAAAGAAAAGTGTCTAAAATTAGTTAATGACATTATGACTTGCGCATTCAATAGGTACTTTATTTTTCTCACTTTATTCCTGGGAAATTTGGAAACATGCATCTTTCAATAGTGAGTTATACCTCTCTTCTCTCTCTTTTTTTTTTTTTCCTACATAATGTCTGATAGCAACCCTTTCCAAATTTAGAAAATCAATGCATTATCCTTTGGAAAATTCTGCATAGAGCTCTGGGGTTTTTGTTGAATTGATTGGATTAAGTGTCAAGGAAAGACAATGTGAAGGTATACATATGGTCCTTTGCTGCTTAAAAGATAAAGATGATTGGAAACAATACAGATTTTCCCTTTGTATAATCCTGCTTTCAAATTTAAATTTAATCACCCATTTGACATGTGACCTTGGGCTATTTATTAATCTCTCTGAACCAGCATTTGTCCATCTCATATTGGTGATTATACTTTGCAGGATTATTGGGAGGATGAAGTGGTATAAATATTACATGTGCTAAAAACATTGTTTTTTTCCTTTTTAGAAAAGATGATGTAGATGGTTTGAATATCATTAAAAGAAATACATACAACACCCCCTAAATTATATAAATGTCTCATCTCTATGCTGTATATCTGAAACATAATGTTGTATGTCAACTATAATTCAAAAATAAAAAAAAAATTAAAAAGTATTTTGAAACAAAAAAATTTAAGCTCCCCCTGCCCCTGCCAAATATGTTGTTATAATCTATTTCCCTATAGAGTTTATAGTCTAGAAGAGAAGGTAGACTTTAAATAAACATTCTGAAATAATTTTGTCTAATTTTGATTTTGATGAATGTAAAACAGCAGTCCAGGTGATATTAGAAAATAACTCAAGCAAAAAGTCTAGTTTAATTTAGAAAGAGCATTTAAAGAAAACTGAAGTATAACTAGATATTAGTCAAGGGCTGTGTGCAGAGGGAGGAGCACAGGGAAGTGAGACCAGTCAGAATGTACTGCATATTTAAAACTCCAGTCTAGAAAAATTAATTGATGAGCAAGCTATCTAAAAGAAGATTCCAATAGCTGTTACATAGAAAAACAAGGCAGAAAATAATCTCAAAGGGTAATTCGTGGTGAGGGGTTTGGATTTCACTGGCAGTTCAATGGAAAGCCATTGAATAATATTCAAGAGGAGCATGATATAATTAGCACCGAGTTTAGTAAGTTCTATTAATGATCAACTGACAGTCATTTCTTTATTTTCATTTCCTCATCTGTAAAATAAAAACATATGGTCACTTTTAATTGTTGCATTTTTTTGTAGTTCACTATGCTATAGAGTCTCCTCTGGCCACCAACAGTGAATCAACCTGTCATGGCACTGGGAATTTTATGAGTCATGGAGGAGAGGTGACATTTAAATTTTATTAAGATCTGGCCATTAGCACAATGTAGCGGACAAAAGACAGGGCAGAAATCAGAGTTTCCCATTCACTCCTTGTGGGAACTGGGAAGTTACTGGACTTGCATAGTTGTGATTTTTCCATTTGTTACGTGGAAAAATAATACCTCACTGGTAAATTTCTTCATACATGAAGTAATCTTTCATAATGGCTTAACTCACTCCTTGCTCTGAGATGGTGAAAATGTGATGCAGTATCAATTGGAACGTTCTCTCTTTAATCTATTTTTTTTTTTTTGTAAATGACAATTATATGAGAAGTATCTGGTCACATCTTGTTATGGGATCATATAAGAAAATATGATTACAAAATTGAGAATGTAACTATTTGGAAACTAAAGATGCATCATTTAGTTCATTCAAAAACATTTATTCAGTGTAGTAAGTATGATACACATTGTATCAAGCACCTAGAATAAAAAGATATCTAAGGGTTGTTTGTTCCTAGATTCTAGCGGCTAGATATTTTGTGGTAAGACCATCATAAAAAAAAAATCCATAGAACAATTTAAAAAATAAAGAAGATTGTAGCAGGGGGAGCATGAGAAGACACTGAAGCCGAGTAGAAGAGGATTACACCTAGCCTAATGGTCAAGGACATGATGCCTGACCCATGAGACAGGTAGAAGCTAACAAATTGGAAAGGGGAACATAAAGAATTTAAGACTGATAAATAAAAAAGGGATTTTACTTCCTTTGGGTCACTGGGTCCTTTCTAGAAGGAACAAAACTATGTTATCTCAAGCGCACCATGTAAAGTCTGATTCCTGACCTTTAGATGGGATCCTAATACAATTCTCACATTACTATTGTGAGAATGAAATGAAACAACTTATATAAGTAGTTTTATATACCAACTCTAGATGAACCAAATCAAATATGATGTGGGGATGGCAAGGTTATGCTGTGCTCACAGGAGGGGAACATACAATCCCAGAGGTGTCCACAAAAGAGTCCGTTTCACTTTGTAAAGTTACATACTATGTAAAATTAAAAATGGAGGAATGTTTTTTATTTATGCCATTTTCATAACTTTGAACTTCAGTAGTGACTTGTGAGTATTTTTGTTCCCAAGCTAAGCTGCAGTTACATATTTCAGTCTGTGAGATATCTAGCCTCCATTTCTCTCCTTTGGAAACCTCTAAGATTAGTGTGATATGATAGCTACAGTATTTTTCAGTCAGTCAGAAAGGCTTTGGTTCCATATATAGCCTAGTCATTAATTTGACGGTTTTATTATATACACATCATCTATCCTATGAGAGCCTATAGTTGCCATATCAGAAAAACAGGCATAATAAGGCCATATTTGCAAGGATGTCAGCATAATTAGAGTTAGTAAGGCAATTGACACAAAATAGCCTTCCTATAAATTAAAGGCATAATATAACCAATGAAAGAAAACAAAAAATAATTGATTCAATTAAATATAAGGTTCATAAATGCAGCTACTTGATTTGTCTTATTTATCACTATATTTTCAGTGCCCGACACCTAGTCAAGTCTCAATAAATATTTATTAGGAAAACAGATATTGAAATAATTGTATAATTAAGTGAATAAGTAAAAAGTTGGATAGTTGATTTAATTTTAAATTAAAAATACATCATAATCAGAATATCAACATTTTTCTACTGCAGGCAAGTATATAAAAATGTTGTCAAATCATATGAAACAAGTTAAATTAAAATTTTAAGCAGATTTAAAAAACAGTTGGTGGTGTTAAAGTGTGTTAATGATTGGTAATAGATGGAGATTTTAGTTTTAAATATATATAAAAATCATTTTTTTGTGTTTTTTATGTAATTATAGGGAACTCAATTATATAAAACTAGTGAGAAATTGAAAAGGATCAACTCATCAACAAAAAAAGTTATTAAATCTTGTTGACCTCTGGCTAGCACTAAAGTTCTTGACCTCCTGTTGACAAAACATTGTAATTTAATTGAGACATTACTGAAATATAGATGAAGCTGCCATTCAGAAAAAGAAAAAATAATGTTAACAGTTTTACACTATCTACCATTCCATCTGTGCATTATTGATTGCTTCCAAAAATGTTAGAACTCATAGTAGTTATATAAGGGTTAAAGAGTGTAATGACCAAACTTTATAAATATTGTTTAAATCAGAATTAGTAGCATAGTTATCAAAAATATTATGTTTTTTTTCTAATTACAACTTTGGTATTGATATTAGCTGCCATAATACAGCAATGGCCTCTTCTCCTTTTACCATATTTCACATCGCTTATTTATTTATGTGGCCTCAGTTTCTCTGTTTTCCATATACAATGTACCCTTCTCCCTTTTCTGGTTATTATTTGGTGGTTTGTCTTTGTACTATACTTTGTCTGGAAGCTGTACACTGTGATATAGCATATCTAAGCCAGCACACCTCTTTTTTGAAACAATCTTTCTTCACGGTAATGTCAGGAATGTGCTATTTCCTGCCTCTAAATCCTGCTGGAGCAGTTTAACCAAGAGTGATTTGTGTTGTGGAAGCCTACTACGAAGATTTATTGGACTTCCTTCACCAGAGAACTATGTCAGGACTCATTATGTGCACTGAGCCCTGAGTATTGGGAAGAATGTCATTCAGGAGTCATGATGCCCACTTTTACTCCTGGCCTCACCTCCAGGTAGCTATGAGCTGATCCAACCACCTGTCCTCATTAGGATTAATTTAATGAATGCCTAGAGCTCAAGAGTTCTTCAGATGGCCTCAAGGGTCAATAGGTAGGGTGCCTCAGATACTTAAACATAGAGTTACAAATCCACATGCCTGCCTACACTGAACCAGCTTGGTTTTTCTGACCTCATGCAGTTGGAATTCACATAGAATTTTATTTGAATAAACAATTGATCCACTTCAGTATTCTTAGATTTACAATAGTATAGAAAATCCCAGATGTCTTGACTATTAGATCTCACAATGATCTTAGATGTAATTTAAATCCTGAATAGAAATTATGATCTACCGTACGTTCAAAGCTTGCATCTTGCTGCTGATCTTTGGGAGTGTTGTGTTGAAGATGCTGAGTAATTGTGCGAAAAGTCATCCATCTAACCTAGAAGGAGAGGGAGCTTTATATTTGTTGATACTAAGTTAGAAGTCCTATTTTTATTTTTTGTTTGCTTCAGATGACAAATGCAAATCTTTAAGCAAAGAATCAATTTTTCCAATATTTAATAATTACTAAATATTAGGAATAATTGGAGAATTATAATAATTTTACTTCCCTAGATAATCTGAAATAAGCAGTCTTGACAATATTAACAGCAAACACAGATTTGTTATTTATGTACTACTTAGGAAAATATTAAAATGATTTTTTCACATTATTGTTAGCTTTTCAAAAAGTTTCCAGGCCAAAATGAGCAAATTGAAAGAGAAAGGAGGGATGACTCAGATATCATCCTTCAGGCAATGGACAGGGCCAACACTTGGTACCCTGAACAAAAGGAAAAACATGTGGAACATCAACTTCATGCTAGAAAGCGTCACAATTACTACTTAACACGTCCTCGCAACAGCTCTTCACCAATAACTGATGGATATTGGTATATAAAACCCAGCTTTCTTGCTCTTTTGGTAGGATAGCTTTGAAGAACATTCTCTACTGATTTTCAAGGTTTTCCAACAGGATTGAGCTCTATTTGCTTATGACAGTAACTTCTATCTGTAAGCACCTTTAATCAATTTACTTCCTTCTTCCTTGCCATTTCCCCACTCCTGTCACCACTTACTAAATTAATTACCTGTACTTTAATACTTATCCCAGAGTCTTATTTCTGAAACACTCTAAGTTACCTAGGACTCAATTATGTGGTTGGTTTTCTAACCTTGCTTCCTCTAACTAAAGCCCATGGTTTGTCAGCTATACAAGTCTGTTGCTTGTATATGAAGAATATAGATGGTCTTTTATGGTGTTTACATATTTTTAGGCAAGGTGGGACTTTCCTGAAATCATGGCATTAATTTTATTTTTTTTCACAAATTAATGCTTTTTACAAAGTGTTAAAATGAAAACACACATGAGCTTATTACAAACAATTGAATGTGACGACATTCACAAATGGAGTCTGCATTTCTGCTTCTTGCAATAAAGAAAAGGAAGGTCCCTGTGACCATCTGGAGTATGATATTACGAATTACACTACAGAACTGACTTCCATATTTGAAGCCTGATTGTGCAAGCCTGCTCATTGAGCTGGGCTTTATAGAGACACTGAGTTATCCTGTGGGACAACTTACAAAAGAAAATCCAGGGAGTTTGTAACTGGACAGCTGTAATGAGCAGTGAACCCTATCTTTAAAGAGTTAGATTTGAAGTAAACTGAGGCCATTACTCAGGAAGAGCTTGGTTTAAACCAGGAACAGTTATAAACCTAAAATTTAAGGGATAAATTTAGTTATAAAAATTACAAACCATACTAATAGAAATTTTTTCCTAAACCAAAGGACTCACTTAACTGTTGGATTTTAAAAGAATTCTAAAATAGTTACTGTTCCATATTAAAAACTGGGTAACTATGATGAAAATTTTATAAGAGTAGATAGAAAAAGTATAACACATAACCCCATTACAAAGTAAAATAAAATGAAATAAATTTTATTTATTTAAAAATAAAATAAAATACTATTTTATTTAGATTTATTTGTGGGTCATTTAAAACTTACACCAAAACACTTTATATTACATTCTATGTGAGTTTTTAATCTTTTAAATTAATTTTTAATTAATTTTAATGTTTAACCTTAACTTTATATATTTTTCATTATTGTTATATGTTATTAAAATGCCCTGAAAATTTGGCATAGAACCCTGACCCTATAATTGGATACATAGCTTATAAAACTATCTCAGTTAACTGAGGTGTGGCTAAAGAAAAATTATTTTCCTTTTCCTTGCTATTTCTTATCTGTGAATCATCGTGCTCCTGGTAACTTAGAATTCAAATATGATGTCAATTCATATTTCATGGGTTAATGGTGGATAGTGTTGAAAACAGTCTATAATCCACAAGGAGTATTAAAGAAATGTAAGCAACATTTAGGCTCTCATCTCACCCATCCCAGGTATCTGTTTTTTTCACTGTTCACTTAGTTCAAGTCCTCCCAGAGTTCCTTTTACTTTAATGTCAGTTCTACAGTGACCTCCTTTTCATCTCAGCATCTAACTCAACATAGGCAGAAAGTATAAAATAACATAAATTTTTGAGTCAAATAAGTTCAGCCAGAATTAATTTCTAGCTCTGCTTTGTCGCAGCTGTATGAAATTGAGAAGTACCTTAACCACTCATATCTTCAGTTTTCTTCCCTGTAAAATGGGGACAATCATACTTAATTAGCAAGGGTTTCTCAGGATTTATAATGACATCTGTTAAGTATCTAGCATACTGCCTTGTAGAGCAAATGCTTCTAAAAGAACAAATATTTCTACTAATGGACTCTTCTCTCCTTTAGAGGCAAATTTGGCACGTAAATGAGGGCAACTATTTTTATCATAATAATTTCAACACTGATTCAAGGTCTGTCTGATTTGTCTGTCTTGGGGAAAAGAGTCTAGCAGGCTTTATTGTAGCTCTCTAGACTAACTCTATGATCCTTGCTTTTGAAGACGTAGAGTTGGGAAGTAGTTTTGTTAGTGTCATAATTGAAGAGAAAAAAATAGGTCATTCTAGAAATGTGAGAACTATAAAAAAAACAGCACATTTTTGGAGAATTTCTATAGCAAGAAAAATAAATCTTTCATTTAACCCTCTACATCAATTATTGCAAAAATATCTAAATACTATGCATTTGATTAATATCAGTGGTGCCTAAAACTCTGAGAAGTGGTATATTTCTTCTCTGATTTCAACTCTGTATTCTGCAGTTCTTAGATGAAATTAGATGAATTATAGCAGCTGAAAAGATAAAGTGGCTGTTAGTTTCTGTAAGAAAGACTGATGATAAAAATTGCTGGACAAAAATACCAGTTATAATCACTAGCCAACTGGTAAGGGGGAGGAAGTGCTATTCATCTCTAATTCCAACTGTTAATTACCTAAAAATATATACATTTCTTACTTGTATTTTTGGCATATTATGAATTAATCAGAACATAGTCTGTCATAAGTTTAAGAAAACATTCAGTTTATAGAGTATTTTTTAAACAGTATCATACTCCTGATGATTCGACACAATAAAATGCAAAAGAGTAACAGAGGATAAGACAATACTTAGTGTCATTAGTATATTAATATTTTAAATTAGATGCCAGATGACAGAACACTATACTTATTTCTAACCTATTTTACAATTTACATGATGAAATATGAACAGGTTGCCAGAGACCTACTGTAGGGTTGGGCAGAGATGGTAATTACAGGTGTGTGGAAGTAATATCTAGCATCCTCAGGTGGATAATAAACTCAGTGCTGGACCCATGATGAATGACATGTGTATATAAGGAACATTTACATATATTAAGTTATCTGTTATAGTATACCCATTTTTTTGTTATCTTTAAGTTGTGGTTTAAGATGGCTTTCTTTTTTGAGTCTCAGTTTCTTGTCTGTTAAATGAAATAACTAAAAAATAATATGGTTGAAATAATATTAACATTGTTAATATTTCAAATGATTAGAAGTGCTTATTATGTTCCAAGGACGTCTCAGATGACAGATTAAACCTTATGGTAATTATTTATTTATACTTAAATATAATATATTTAAATATTAGTATATTAAGTGCAAACTTATTATATATAAATCACCCTGTATTCAAGGTGGTTCTCTTATTATCATCCTCTATAGAAGAGAACATCGAGGCATAGAAAGATTAAGAAACATACTCAATCTCATGTAATCATCAGTAGTGAAGTCTGAATGTGAATGCAGGAAATGAGACACTGAATCCTGCCATCTTAACCATTGTGTCACAATGTGTCACATTGTGTCACATTCTCCTACAGTGAATATATTTAAAAGAAGACCTGGCAATTTGAACTATATTTATTATTTCCTGGGGAAATGATGAACATTGTTGCTGAAGTGGTAAGAGTCCAGTATACCAAGCAGATACACAGATTTCCCTAAAACAGAAAATGAGTACATAGGTTTAGGAAAGATTTCACTAAGAAAGAAGATTTCACTTTTGAACTGGCCCTTGGAAAATGTATAAATTTTGCTGGTGAAGAGGGACATTGTCTTAGTCAACTCAGGCTGCTATGAGAGAATGCCATTGCCTGAGTATCTTATAAATAACAGAATTTTATTTATCACAGTTCTGGAGACCAGGAAGTCCAAGATCAAGCCTGTGGCAGATTCGGTGTCTGGTGAGGGCCTGCTTTTTGCTTCATAGATAGTCCTCTTCTTGCTATGTCTTCACATGGGGGAAGGAATGCGAGAGTTCTCTGGTGCCACTTACCAAAGTCTCATTTATGAGGGTTCTACCCTCATGACCTAATTGTTTCCCCAATGCTCAACTCCTAATACCATCACAATCAGGGTTAAAATTTTTGATATATGAATTCGAGGAGGACCCAACTTTCAGTCCGTAACAGACAGGTATAGTTTTGGAGGAAGAAAGGAAATAGAAAAAGGGATTTTTAATTAGAGAGAGGAATGTCTGCTAAGGTACTGAGCCAGAAAAAGGCTGGTATGACTAGAAGGTTGAGAAAATCATTCTGGCAGATTCTAGAGCATCATGTTGGGGTGTGAAGAAGAGACTGCATAAATATTTGATGCCAGATACTGATATATAGAACAACCAGGCTTTACCATTTTGTAATCTAACAGCCAACCAATTTTTTTTTAATGTTTTTAGATGAGTCAACCCTTGGTTGACCTCACAGATTGCAAGGACCTTTTCAGCTTACAATCCTTTATTTTTTTTATTTTTTTATTGTTTTAGATTTTACACCTATAGCACCTGGTCATGCTAGTTGGTCTCCCATCCAAGTACTAACCAGGTCTGACTCTACTTAGCTTCCAAGATCAGACAGGATTGGGCTTGTTCAGGGCCGTAGACTTCAACCAAATTTTTAAGTGGCAAATGGGCAAAGAGAAATAAAGAAATTATGGGACTCACTTAAATTTTTTGTAATTATGTGTTTTTCATTATGTTGAAAGTCAGACTAAGGAAAAAGATTCTTTTGGCAAGGGGGGCCACTGAGAGATATCATTTCTACTTCCATTTGGTTCCACTATCAAGTAATATAACTTTATTTCACATCAATTGGAATAAATTGTCTTCAAGATCTTCCAGTTACAGCATTTTTTCTATATTTTTTCTACTTCTTAAGGTTAGAAAAATATTCCAAAGTACTGAGTTTCATGATCATTATAAAACTGTCAAAAGTGATTTCATTTTGACCTAATGTGTGGGCAGCTACAGAAAAACACATTATCAGCTAGTACAAAAAGATGAATTAATAGAAAGAAGTGTGCAAGGATGGATGTTGGTAGTTCTAGAGGTAGTGAGCTTCCTGAGAGCACAAGACTGCACAGCAAAGTACAGATAGAATACAAGGAATAATTAGATTTCAAACTTTAGTGTATATAAAAATCATCTGGGGACCTTGTTAAAAATCCGGATTCCAGCATTCAATCCTAAAGATTTAGTAAGTCTGGGTGGTTCCAGAAATATTCATATTTAATGGGGGCTCTCAGGTGGTTCTGATAGAGATAAACTGTTGGCTCATTTTTTAAGATACAACAACTATTATTTTTTTAATATTAAATCTTACTCACTGGAAAGAGCTTTCTGGAATTCCTAGCAAAGGATTGGGCACCTAATGGCAGTGAGTAGGGGCAATTGTGGTGGTGACGGCATCTGAATAGAAATACATTATTGTCTTCTTTGCTTGGAACTCTTTTGAGCTTTAGTCTAAAAAGTGTAACCTATGGTCAGATTATGAAATTTTAAAGGGGCTCTGTCACCCAAAACAGGAAATTTAAAAAAGAATCATCTATGTTAACATGATTCTGACAGCATGAAAAATTGATTAGACCTTTAAGAAATTGATCCTTGCTTCACACTCAGAATGTAGAAAACTGACAGAGACCTCAGGTGTGTAGTCGCATATTGACCAAAAATGCCCGTCTTGTACTGGCTTCCAATTGTCATCAGGAGCTGTGTGGAATTGTTAATACTCTGTAGTTGTGTTCCTTCCAAATCAACAGAAAAGCCTGTGAGCAAAGATTATAGGCACTGCAACAAAGGAATAAGCACAGCTTTTGGGGATAATAACAGAAAAATGATGAATATTGTTACTGAAGTTAGTAAGAGTCAATTTAAATTGAATGAAATTGATCAGCCTTGGAATTGCTAAGTGCCAGTAACCTCTCTTTGTCTCTCATCGCTTTTCTCTTGCCTTTGAATGCGCTCTTGCTTGCTAGTGGGATGCACTCTTAGTCGTCAACCCCAAACTCAGTGGTGATTTCATGTGAGAATCTTTTGCTACACTCAGTCAGATTAGCTGGGTCACAGTTATGTATAAGAAACAACCTTGAGAGCTACTGAAATTCTCTAAGTTTCAGATTATTTGTCTGTGAAATGAGAATATAAAAAAATATTTTTGAAATGTTGATTTATTTAAAATATTATGCAATATTTGAGAATATTTGGGAATGTTTATTTTTTTCAGATATCTTTCATAAGTACAAACATAACAAAAGTTCTACAAATAAAATATACATTGTTTTTTCCCAAATGTTCAAATGATGGTTGATTTTTATTTCTCAGCCAATTCGACAAATATTTACTGCATGTTTATTGTATTTCAAGCATGCTTCTAGGTGCTGAGGGTTCACTTTTAAAGAGACACACAGGTCTTTATTCTTTGGAAGCTTACTTTAAGTGATTGAGAGAAATAACACATAGTTTAGATGTCAGAGGAATCTATTACTGTTATTTGTTGATTAGCTGGCTCCTTGTTTTTTCTCTTTTTTTCTTTTTTTTTCTTCCTTTCCTTTCCTTTCCTTTCCTTTCCTTTCCTTTCCTTTCCTTTCCTTTCCTTTCCTTTCCTTTCCTTTCCTTTCCTTTCCTTTCCTTTCCTTTCCCTTCCCTTCCCTTCCCTTCCCTTCCCTTCCCTTCCCTTCCCTTCC